>VYZQ01019304.1:0-71813 GCA_013400655.1 Mystacornis crossleyi
TCCCCTTCCACTGAGAACTTCCCGAGGGACCTGTTTTCCCTTGGTTCTAACTTTACGAGATGTCGGCTAACATAATGCAGAAGGAAACAGTAAAGATTCTCATGGATGAAACTTTAATTTCCCCACTGGGCATTCCTGAGCTTTTCAATGCACGATACAAACAGACATAAAACCATCTCTTTGGCAAGGGCTGCTGCTGTTTCAGTGCAAATCAACAGAAAGGGCAAATCAGGTAAAAAAATATTGTTGCATTCTTCTGCTCTCTGGGGTTCCACTGACATTTTAAGATGGCATTTGGCTTCCGTCATTGACAAAAGACTTGCTTTGGGGAGCGACTTGATTTGGAGAAGTTGTTGAGCTGAGTCTCACAGCATGTGAGAAGTCAGAGGAGTTGATGAGGAGGGTGATCCAGTGAGTACGATTGCACTGTCACAGGTGAAGCACTTTGTTTCATAATAAGGTCTGTGGCTGAACTTAAATATCTTTATTCCCTCTTTGCACGTGACTAGTGCTTTACTGTCACTGAACAATAAATACACAGTACCTGTGGGGAGTATTTAGGCAACAGATCTGCTCTTGAGCTAATATTTATACAGCTGAAGCTGTAACATTAATTTAAACTAGTTATAGAACCATAGAATGATTTGGGTTGGAGGGGACCCTAAAGATCATCCAGTTCCAAACCCTTGCCACGGGCAGGGACATCTTCCACTAGACCAGGTTGCTCAAAGCCCCATCCAGTCTGGCCTTCAATATTTCCAGGGATGTTTTTAGCATCCAGGGCCAGGGCTAAAGGCTGAGCTTCCTGCCATCATATAGAGGGTCCCTTGCCAAGCACCATTTGCAAAACACCCAGCACCTCCTTGCCTGAGACAGCCACATTCCACTGCTGAGCTTTGATCAGTGGGTCGGTAATATAGAAGAGACTTGGGTTTTAATTTTAACCAGAGGAACATTTGAACCTGGCTGAGGGTGATCAGTCACACAGCCCCGTGTCTGGGATTAAACGAGCGACACGTCTGCTGTAAGCTGAACACAACCCACTAACTCCCTTAACTCTTTGCAGGTTGCTCGCCGTGTCCCAAGACAGGCCAAATTCCTGCAAAGGCTGGTACGTATCACACCCTGTCTTTATTTTACCTCATGGGAACTACACTTTCCCTGGATATGTGTGTGTGTGTGCATCCCTGTGCCCAGGAATGAACTATGTGATGGTAGAGTGAGATTCTGGGTAACAAAAAAACAAAAAAACAAAACAAAAACAAAAACAAAAACAAAAACAAAAAAAAGACCCGAACAAACAAACAAAAAAAAACCAACAACCCCCCCCCAAAAAAACAAACAAACAAAAAAAATCTTCATTTTGATCAATGCAACAGGTACAGGTTCTTCTAATATCTCCCAATCCATCTTCTCAAACCCAGATTTGGAGAAGGAAGCCTGATGAAATCTCATTGATTTTGAAGAGAAAGGGAGAGTTTGCTTTGAAATTTGAAGATCTGTTGTTCTCTGACAAAATCTACTGAAGAAAGGAAGAAAACAAGGAAGCCAATATCCTCTTTCAGCATGGAAATTCAAGATTTAGACGTAGAGAGGCAGCCAGTGGAATTGCTGTTCATGGCCAGTTATTTTTCCTGGCTTTTCTGGGGACTTCCCAGTTGAGACCTGGTGGAAGTCATTTCACACACTGAGCAGCCATCATCTTAACAGCTTCTGGTCCCCTTCATCTTTGACAGATTGGAATCAGCAGCCTAGAAAGAAACTCTCAGGCGTATTACCAGTTTATTACTTCTAATCTGAGAGACAGCCAATTTGTTTTGATGAAAGCAACTGATAAAGGCAAAAATACGGGATGGATTTCATTTATATTCAGCTCTTTTTCTGTCTTTCCAAATATTTCATGTAAACAAGCATAAAATAATTTGTTTGGAGAGAATATTTCAGCTGCCAGTTCATCATCACAACCAGGACACCTCCACAACGCATCCAGCCAACCTGCCTCATAGCAGTGTGCTAATCTGCTGCCTTGGCATTCCCTCACTTAATTTTTAATAGGGATGATAATTCATGGTGATAATAACATTAAACAAATGGTTTGTTTTGCTTTTTTTTTTTTTCCTTTGAGCTGCGTCTCATCTTCTGAAGGCCTTAATAAAAAATGCAGAAAACAAACAGGCATTTGTGCAGCTGTAAGTCAGAGCACCAGGCACTGATGGATTGTGCAAGAGCTTCAGGGAATGCAGCACAGGAATCACAGACTGGAATTCCAGCTTCCTGCCCAGCCTGACTGAGCAACCTGTTTGGAAACAGCACGTGCCCACACCATTTATATGTTCCATATACAGGGAAGAGCAGATCCCTTCCAGGGATGGGAAGATGAACCAACTCGTTCATCCTCAGCTCTATGTGATGCCCTTATTCAGTGTTTGATTTCTCCAAGACAAACTCACATCCACCAGGAAGAGGGAGGGGTGTTGAATGCCTTTTTTTGTTGTGTTTTTTTGCCATTCCTCAGATTTTAATGATATCAGAACTGGAGCTTGCTCAGGGGGATAGAGATATTTGCCCCATCCCTGGAAGTGTCCAAGGCCAGGCTGGACAGGGCTGGTCTAGTGGAAGCTGTCCCTGCCCATGGCAGGAGGGTGGAACTGAATGATCTTTAAGGTCCCTTCCAACCCAAACCATTCCGTGATTCTGTAACAGAGATCAGCTGAAGCCAGCAAAGAGTGGCTTTAGCAAAAAACCCAGTGTGATGTGTTTTTTCATATAAAATACCATTAAGCTGTGGAACCCCCTGCTACAGGATGTTGTGGATGCTAAAAGTTTACATGGATTCAAAAAGCAGCTGTGTAAAGTAATAGAAGAAAAATCCACAGAATACAAATATACCACCAAAATACCGCTCTTGAGTCGGGAGTTCCTTCAACCACAAATTACTGAAAACTGAGAAAATATTTCTGGGTAGTATCAGTATAGGTTGGACTGATTTTACACTCTTCTCTAAGCATGTGCTGTTGGTCTCTGCCAGGGACAGGCTACAGGGTTGGAACTGCTTTTTTCTCACCCAACACAACCATTCTCACGTTGTTGTCATAACAAGGGCAAGTTCATGTTCTCTGTCATATTTGAAAGACTTTCTGAGTTCCAGCGAATCCATCAGTGCATTCACAGTGTCAGACAGGTCACTGCAGAGCCACTTGTATCTCAAGTAAAAGGCAAAGGGCTTGATCCTCTTTACCTGCTGAGCTGTCAGCTACATGTAAACCCACAGTTTGTGATGAACTGAAGCACACGGGGGTGAATGCAGAAGGTCTGAAACCAAAGAATTTGCTGTAGTTTCTGATTTGTTCTATTACTTCAGTTATTAGATCCTCTGTGTACCTTGCTATGCCACAGGCAATTAGTGGCATGGAAGACTGAATAAAGCGTCAGCTCGTTATATCTGAAAACATTCCTATCAATCAAAACTCCCCATCCTCTTCACCTTCAGGATACTGAGACAGAAAAGCCACGTCTACGTATCAGGGAAGGTCCTAAGGACAGCAGGATCTAATTCTAATTAACAGCGGTTAATTAAGCAGTGGTTTAAGGGTGGGACATTAGATCTGTGCAGGGGTGTTCTAGTCTAGATCCACAGATCCATTGCACTGATCTGCCTGAAATCAGTGAGACGAATCCTACCCTGGAAGTTCTAATCTCTTGCCATTGTGCTCCATGTGAGCTGAGCAGGATCCTGGACACAGAGCACGTTACCCAGTTAGATATCTATCATGATTAGGTTCATCTGAGACACATTATCAGTCCTTCCAAGCCTTGGAAGTGTAGGCAGGCAGGGCTTTATGCCAGGTCTGCTGGTAGATCTGTGTTTCCACTGGATCTTCATTCTTTCACGTGCCTGGGATTCACAAGCCCGGCAGCTTGGTTGGATGCTCAGTTACTTCGGATGCCATCAGCTACTGCAGGAATGTTCTTGTTCCATACTCAGACAAACACTTGCTCCCTTTTTTAAGCAATTTGCCAAAATTATTTTTGTTCTGAAAGAAAGCCTGGACATGCAGCTGAAGAGCCTGTTCTTGGCCTCACAACTCTTACGTGACTGTGAATTTTTATCAACCTCCATAGAAGAGTCTCACTGTATTTGGCTTAGTGAGGTTGCTCTGTATTTACAGAGTATTTTACCCTTTATCTCCCTTCTGCTTTTGAAGGTTTGGTCTTTGATTGTGTAAATCGATGTACAGATTTTTTTTTTTCCAAGGGCTGATTACAGTTAAGTACACTGAAGTATTCCAGGAAGAAAACATTTGAGCTCCATGGAGATGTTGCTGTCAAAAAACACATTAGTCCAGAGAAATGCTCCAACTGAGGACTGCGTGCACGAAAACACATTCCCAAGAAGCAGAAATTGGCTTTCAGCTTCCATTGCTACATCATGTGTCATTCACTGCTCTTCTCTGCTGCTTCTCTGCTGGAAGGAGGCCAGTGTGGGCTAAAAAGCTTAAAATACTTTGCTTGAGATGTCACAGTGTCAGTGTTTTTTATTAACTGTCTTCATCCATTGGCACAGACTTCCAGGATGGACTCTCAGCAGAGGAGGACTCAGTTGACTCCACTGACAGCAGTTTCTCTGTTTACATAACTTATGGATCTGACTGGATGAATTTGAAGGTGCTGCTTCATACATGGTGATGTCAGTCTTTCAAGAAGTCTTCCATCTGCTCTTGTGCACAGTGCACAGGGCAGGGTCTGTTACACAGTTCTGGACCCCATGGGGACATATTCTGGGCTTCTCTTCCCACAAGGGAATAATCCTGATCCTCTCACACAGTCAGGGTTGAAGGCTTCAGTTTAGGACACATGGATTTTGTCAGGGTGTTTCACAACTTAAAGGCTGGCAGAAACAGAGCTCTCAGACCCTTCCCAAGCTCTGGAGAATGTCTGTGGCCTCTGTGCATGAACAAAGGCAGTGATACATTCCTGATTTACTGTTTGCCGCTCACCTGAAATTTTGAGGACAAGCCCACCTTGCCTACTGTTGTCAGGAGACCTCATATTCATCAGGTGGGAGTTTGCTAGTACATATTAAATATTAAATCCATTGAAACACTGAAGGAGTGAGTTACCCAGCTGTCTGTTTAGAGGTGACCTTTCGATTCCTACAGGAAACCAGGCCTCGGATGTCTGAGTTCCACGTGAGATCCACAATCATTTCCCGGTACGCTTTCACCACCGTGTCCTGCACCATGGTGAACAGCGGCTCTGAGGCACGGGAAGCGGTGTTTGAGATGCAGATCCCAGCTGCAGCTTTCATCTCCAACTTTACCATGTAAGTGAGTAATGCACAGACCTGTGCAATTGCATAAATTCAAATCCTCAGTGTAAACAGGGAGGGAAACTATTCTATTTCCCATCTGAGTGTCTTGTAACCACTTCCTTCTCCTCCTCTCTCTGATTTGAATGAGAAAACTCTCTTCAAGACCTCAAAAACCTTTCCAGAGAAAGTTTCAGCAACACTGGCACATATATTTGTCTCTCCTGATTATAATGCCTAAGAATCTTGTTATTCCATATTCTCCACATTCCCAATGGAACAGAAGTCAACTCCAACCAGCAGATAAGTTCAGCAGCTGCTGGAAGTGTGAATGATAAACCAAGTAAAGAGAAACCTCGTAGTAAAATGACTAATAAATTAAACTCTTGGTCTCAAACATATTTGGTTTGATCATGCTCAGATCCTCTCTACAGGGAGATACTGAGGCCACAGGCCACAGGTTGACCAAAGGGGATAGAGGACCCACTCTTTAAGAAATGCTTCCATTTAGAGTGAATAGGAGGAATAACACACTTTTGCCTTTGTACTGGGCTGGTATTTCCAGCCAGGGAACTTCTGAGTTGGCTTCTGTCCCAGAGACTTGGGTGGACTTAGGAGAGTGACACCAGCAGCACTGTGAGATTCTTCTCACATCACAGTCTGTGAACTCACCTGCAGCAAATGTACACCTGTCACTGTACTTGGGTGCAGAGTGACCATGCTGACGTCTCTGATCTCTCCAGGAGCATTGGCAACAAGACTTATTATGGAGAGGTCACGGGGAAAGAAAAGAAAAATAGCAGCGATGACAAAGAAAGGCACAAGAAACCTCCGAGCCCCACAGAGGGAAGGTGAGTGTTGTGCATTTGGCTGTGTTCTGGGAAGGGATGCACTTTCCTTCCAACTTTATCCTGGCTGCCTTGGCATGCCCATCCATGGATTTATAGGCAGAAGCAGCTAAATTGAATGTTATCTGCACTGCCTGGTGTCATTCCTATACTTCAAACCATGCAAAATTGCATGTGGCCTTTTCTAACCCTGCCACACAACTTTTTAAATTCCAAGATGCTCCAGGATATACTACCAGGGGAAAGCATTCTTGTTACTACAGAAAGGAAAATTAAGGTGCTGTCATGGACAGAATCATCCACTTCACTCAAGAGAGAAGGAACAATATACTTTATTTATATAAAGCAGTAAATCAACAAAGTTCAATGGTAAATGCAACAGGTGTTCAACAAGATTTGATGGGAAGGTTCACTTGATTATTTACAGAGGAGAGGGTAAGGCAAAACCAAAGGGGGAGGTGAAGGAGGTAATGTGTGATGTGTATGGGATGTGAAGGTGTCTTTGGATTTTCCTTCCAGGGAGAATGGCTACGAGACATTCAAGGCCTCTGTCTTCATTCCTCGCAAGATGCAGGCCAGGTTCATGCTGCATTACGAAGAACTTCTGCAAAGGCGACTGGGGAAGTACGAATACACCGTCAGCATCCGGCCCCAGCAGCTGGTGGGGAGGTTACGAGTGGAGGTGAACATCCTGGAGAACTCAGGAATAGTGTCCCTGGAGGTGCCTCCCCTTCGAAACAGCAAGCAGAAAGGCAGCGGGAAAGCTGAAGGTAAGGAGAGATTTTATGATTCGTGGTTCTGTTCCTTGTGGGGCCTTGATCACTCCTCAAGAAGTGGCCTGGCAGTGTTGGATCTGTTTTCTCTGGATGTCTGTGTCTGTGTGGTATCTGTGCATGAGCCTGTGAGGACTTTGAAGCTTAATGAATACAGGGCCAATCCCATTCATCTCAACAGGCCTTTTTTTTTGCTATTGTCTTTAAGAGCTTTGAACTGGGCCTTCAGGCCTTGTGCTCAGCATTGGAGCAGGCTTTTCCCTGGCCTCCACATCTCCTGGGAACTGTTTATTTTAAGGGAATTGTTTTTCCATCCATCCATGCCAAGGCAGATAGGAAATCCTGCACTTCAGAACATGGGAAACTCCAAGAGGAAAATCTATGTTTTGGCAAAGCACTAAGTGTTATCTGAGCATCTCCTCTTACCTCCAATCACCCTCATTTGCTGTTCAAACAGTGTAAAGGTAATTTTTTTCTGGTGTAAACCAACAGCGAGGGGCTCGGGATACTGTGATTGCTACATGTTAAAAAACACCAAAAAAGAAGGATGAAGGAGGATGCAGAGTCTTTTGGGACTTGACCCTCAGTCACTCCGAGTGACACAATGCCAGCAAAATCAGTGGAGCTGTTCATGTCTGCACTGAAAGATCCTAAAGCATCTGAACTGGAGTTAAACAGATTGCTCAGTGGGATCCTACTGATTCCATCCAAATCTCAGTGAGGTCAAGGCTCTCAGTGACTTGGACTGTCTTCAGGTCAAGCTTCATTAGTCTCTGTGTCGTACATCCACGTGCCAAGTGATAAATGTGCTCTGCTCCTCATCAGGAGAGGCAGGAAGGCTTTTTCACCTATCAGGGAGTATCGCAGTGCATTGTTGGCCTGTGGTTTCCTGCAAGACATCTGGCACTGATCAAGGCTAGAGACAGACTAAGCAGAGCAGACACACTGTTGGTCCAGTGCAGTATGGAAATCCTACATGTAAATGACATACAGGGAAAACTCATGTAACTATCCAAACGGCAATCTGGGAGCACTGACATTCTTGGCACCACGCTTCAGATTTCAAAGAGCTCGTATAAAAATGGGCCCGAGCTGTGGGATTCCATAATCCTCCCTAGCCAGTAAAATGTATATAAAATAGGTGTCCCATTGCAGGATGGGTAATGCAACTGAAGCTCAGATTCCCTGTGCTTTATCTGTGTTCAGAGGTCAATTACAGACCCTTTTTGTCTGATTCATCCCATGTGGTCGTCCACTCTATTCCAGCTGTCATCTCTCAAGCTGGATTCAAAAACAAACCATCAGAGCCATTAGCTCCTCCCTGAGAAGCCTTTTTGCTCATATGACACCCAAAGACCCAAGAGCACGGATCTGCACATCCAGTGAGACCTCCAGGGAAGGCTGTGGGTTTTTAAGTGAAAGGCAGGTGAATTGTGAAAGTGACATTTAAAGAGGGGCTGCTTGGCAGACAGTCCGCAAACTGGAAGTAAACCAGGATAAAGGTTCTGCTCTCTCTTGGATTCCCATGGCTTAAAACTCTTCAGTATCACTTGGCTGGACATTGGAACACTGGAAAATGGTACCGCCTGACTGGTTTGAGTTTGAATATGTCATGAAAATGCTTTTCCTCAATTTCCTATGTCTATGAAGATGTCTACAGTATCTCACAGTTAATGATAAAATATGAGATTTTGATAAGTATGAATAAATTGCTTGAGAGTATGGGATGAAAAACATTGTGGCATCACGCCTCAGCAAGCAAGGGCAACCCAGGTTCTTGTTAATAGACCCCTTGGGGCAGATTAGAGTGAAATGACAGCGAATGATCAGTGTTTGTAAATACACATGTAGGGTTTATTTTAGAACAACTTGGTTGCACAGGAAAACAGATATGTTTTGGTTCTTATTATCTCTAGTAATATGACAATATAAAACCATAAAAATATCACTTAAGAAAGTGTGTAAGAGTAGAAAGATCTCACCACCTGCAAGACTTGTCACGAGACTTGGTTGTTGCAATTTCAGTGTCTGTTGGTGAAAGTGGTGGTCACAGGCCAGATCCATCAAGTGGTGAGGGAAATCCTAGGAAAACTCATGGAATGCACAATCTATTGGGTTTATATTCACTCAGGTTCAGGTGGGAATGCCCAGGTACCTCCCCTGGGACGGGGAGTTTGAAATGGGTGATGGAATGTTGTGGATCGAGGACACCTGAATGACGGAATGCTGCGGATCATGGGACACTTCGGGAGACCTTAACACCTTCTGAGAAGATACAGCTGCCTATTAAATTAGCGCTGTTGAGTCAATTACGGCCCATTATGGCCCATCAGCAGAGGAAACACCCGCAGGCTCCCTGTGAATGTCTCAGCACTCACTCGGCAGGGGAATTGTCACAGCTGAGGTCACTTGATAAGGACAAAGAGACAAAGTTCCTGCCTCTCAGGGTTCGCCTCTTTCCTTATGTGGTCCAACACCAGCTGAGCTGGCTGTGCTCGCCCCTGGGCGGGTGTTTTGCGCCTCGGCATCTTCCCCCGAGTGTTTGAGCGACCAGCATCCCGGCGTCTCTTCCAGTCTCACTTGTGGGCACGTCCTTCTCTTGGCTCTTAGAAAGTCCTGCATTCATCCTCTCTGAATATGGAGCAGAGACAATGTGATGACAGGGCTTTCTAGGATATTGCATTTGACCGTAACTCCTGTGCACATGGCTCCATCTGGGAGTTGTATTTTTCCCAAAGGCAGGTATTAGCCATGTGAGTTTTGGGAAACGATCTTCTGGCATGTGCAGGTGTTGTCTCCTGTCACATACAAACCCCAAAACAGGAGGCTTTGACGCCAGTGATCCTGATCTTCTCTGGTGACCTCAGAACAGAGCCACTTTCTGAATAATGTCCTGGATGCTATCCTCATCCTGTTCCTCCAGTGTAGCCGTGTGAGACCTAGTCATGGGCTTAGGCAGGAAACACTAGGCTGCTTGAGGACGACTGTTTCTTTCTGAAGTCAAAGGTCTCAGAAAGCTTTTTATTTCTTATAACAGCTGTCTGGAAGTTTCCACATGTTAGCGGAGCAACTTTGCATTTGAACTTTGCATTTGAGCTCTAATCCCAACTCTGCCAGACTCCAAAATAATTTAGGTTTAACTGTTCCTCTTGTGGGGATGACAGTTTCATACGGAAAATGCTTTTTTCCTGCTCTGTTTACTTCTTCAGCTGAATTCGGTGGAAAGTTTGTCCGAAGGCTCTACTAATTCCCTCAGTGTAAGCTCAAACCAGCCTAAGCATTTGGAGCTCATCCATGCTCTGGAGTCTGAAATATCTCATAGATTTTTCTCTCACCGTCACTTGTTTAAAAAGAACAAGGCCAATAAACAGAGGAGAGTAACTGGGATCCAGATATCAAGTGCTGCCTGGGGGAAAAGAAACCTGGGGGAAGACACAGGAGCTGTGTTTAAGAATATAAAAGGCTGCTGCAAGGAGGAAAAGGATGCTGTGCCTTCTGTGTCAATAACTGAAAGAGCAAGTAGTCATGGATTTATAATCCGCAAGGAAAAATGTAAATTAGACGTTGAAAACGTCTAATAGTTAAAAAAGTGGAGCTGTGGAAAGGACTGGCAAGTGCAGGCACTGAGTTTCCATTACTGGAGGTCTGAAGTGTTTCCTGATTGTAACAAAAAACTAAGTAGGAAGGGATTCAGTCTGGGAACATGGGATGAATTAGATTAGTAACCTTCCAGACCGGATTTTTGTTATTCCAGGAAAAAAAAATAAAAAGAAGTTTTCTGGGGTCTTTTCTATCAGACCATTTTTTGGTTTTTATTCTCTGTCCCAGAGATGGAGATGAGTGGCTGTGAAGAGGATCGGAGAGATTCCTCAGCAATTCTTGTCACTTAAAATGGCTATGTGAGACAGCCTTGGAAAGTTCCTCTCCAGAGATCCCTGAAGTACCGTCTGTGTTACAAGGGACGACTTTTATCACCTCCGGACAGTGTTTTGAGGAGCAACAGAGGGAGGCAGCGTGATCCCCATCACCTAGATTCCACATCGCGTTAAAAAACGTGTTACGTGTGATTATGCCCATTTAACAGGTGGGGAAACTGAGGCACGGAGTTGCTACCTAAATCAGCTGATTTCCAATGGTCCATAGAAATGCTAAGACTGGAGCTCGTGCTGTTGTGGCACAGCATCTTGTCCTCACCCATCACTGTATTTATGGCAGAGGAACGGGGAAGTGCTGCCCAAAGGCCACGGACGTGGATGTGCAGGAGGAATAAGGACGGAGCTTCTGTTTCCAGCATGGGACTGATTCTCACTGACCTTGGTGTGAGATGACCAGGCAGCCTAACCCACAGCAGGCTTTCCTTTCAGCAGTTAAGGAGAAGTAATGTGAAACCCTCAGATCAGAAAATGCAAATGAACTTTAAAGCCATTTCTATGTATTCTAGGCATTTCCCACACGCTGGCAGTTAAATGGGATTTCTGGAAGCAATAGAAGACAGATGGAAAATTCAAGAAGGCAAACACAAGCAAATCTGATGCATTATGTATTAAAAACATATTGCATCTGTTGATTCATCAGATCAAAGGGCAGCTATAAAAATAAAAACTGATCAAGACTGAGGTAAAATCTTATAGCGATGTTGATTTACAACTTTCCTTTGCCAGGAGAAATCTGAACTGTACATGGATTTTAGAAAAAATGTCGGATCTCTGGGTAATCACTTTATAAGCCCCCTCTAAGACACAAAACTAGTGTCCTATGTGATTTCAGTGTATTGGCTGGGACCTCCCTCTCTGTTTCCATCAGGATGAATGGATTGGAGCTGGCACAGCATGAGAAGCCGTGATGCAGAGTCAGTTCTTGACTACTGAAATTGAGTGATATCTGTCATTCAGTCTCCTTGGACAAGGCTTTTGCTGAGGAGTTTCACAGTACAGATGCTCTAACTATAATTTACTTGTGTAAAAGTTGGGCCTCTGATAAAACCCTTCCCTACCTCAGTAGAAGAGTCTTGTGCCTTGTCTTTTCAAATGCACTCACAGGACAGCTGTGAAAGTAAAGCCAAGTCATCCTGGAAATAACATCCTACAGTGCAACTGATTTATGAGTCTTACCCTCATTCCTTTGCTTAGAGGAACCTAGATTGTACATGGCACTTCAGAGTACAAGTTACAGATTTGGCTAATCATTTCATAAACCCACAAGGACCCTAATCCTGGCATTTCTATGGACTTTGACCTGTGGGAAGTCAGGTAAGTTAGGTAACCACTCCATGCCTCCATTTTCCTACTTATTAAACAGACATAATCACATATTTCTGGTCTTTTAATTCGCTGTGGGGTCTGGATGTGGGGTTGCGTTCAGTATTGCACACAGATGTCACACTGCCTTTCCCTAATGCTTCTCAAAGCCCTTTACAAAGGTGAAGTGCCACTGCTCACAACATAAACAGAGTTATAGTGGAGCTTTCCCAGACCACCTGCACCTTGTCATTGGGATCAGTATTGTTAATTTATTTTTAATTAAAATTATCCTTAAGACAATATCTGTCTGGCCAGATGTATCATACCCTGATCTCTGGCACTCTTGACCTGATCTCCACTTGCATAGGGGAGCCTAGAAAATAAGCTTAGATGTAGGTATTTGCATTGTGAACACCTGAACTGGAACTGAATCTCTCCCATCCCTAATTTCCCTGTCATACCATGGATTTTTTGGGCACTTTTGGCAAAGATTTGAGATTTCCCCTCACAGTATCATTAGGCAGCTGATTCCTACCAATCCTAATCAGCCCAGGAGCAGACAAGACAGAACTTCAGTGCCTCAGAGGAGTGTTGAAATAATCACTGTGAGAGCTAAAGCACCCAAGAACAACTTCAGTTGCGAATCTATTTTTGTGTTTTCAAAAGCCAGTTAGGAAAAGGGAGAAACCCTCAAAATCTGGAGAAGTTCAGGGGCCAAATCTGACCTTTGGTCAGTCTCATGTAAGGGTCCCAATGGAGTTCTGAGGGAAAGAACAGCTGGCAAACCAAAAGAGGGTAAGGTGGGATTTTGTTTACATAGAGAGGCAACAGGGAACTTCCACATCCCTCAACCTCTAGAGAATGAGCACAGATAACAATACAAGGAGAGTTTCCTGCAGGGTGACTCAGACCTAAATAATTGTCTTTCTCTGAGGTGCCCTCTGCCAGGCACATCCCTCTTTATTGATTCAGGAAGAATTTTCAGAGTTTAGGATGAGTTACATCTTAGGGATGCAGTTTGTGTGACCGCAATGCTGGTGTTGGATTTTGTCTGAATTAGTTAGACTGAAATTACAGTGACTATAATGATAACTTTTGCTGAACATAAAGGCAGCTAAGGTGACTTGTTAAACTGCAGATATTACAGGTAAGATGCTTGTCAGATCAAGGGATCAGTCACTCAGATCAGTCCCACCGCACATGCCTGTGGTATGTCTGAACACGCCACCTCAAGAATTCTTTATAATCAATAAGGGGAAATCTACAGTGTGATTCATCTAATCCTGAAAGAAGTGTTTAAGCAGGTCAAATGAATCATACTTGCATCGACTGGCAGGATTTCGGGTGCAGGATCTGCATCCTGGATGTTTAGAGCTGGCTGCAATTAACAGCATGTACGTCTGAGGTGGTGTGTTTGGCCAAACAGAACTGAGCACGGGAATTTTCCGCAAACATTTATATCCCTGATAGCACTGCAAGATGGGTTTCAGTTTAAAGTTAGAGGAGAGGGGTTATTTGTTTTTTTTATTTCTCTTTTTTTTAATCACTGGTGAGCTGAATCTTCAACATCAGCAAGTCACTGTGCTGGCTGACCTGGCTCCGTGGCAATACCACCTGTGCTGTGCTTTGACATCTGTAAGGCAATGGGGAAAACTTGTAATTTGTGGTTTTATCTCAACAGGTGATGTGTCTCCTCCTCCCTCTACTGTCATTGGACACACCAAAACCTTAGCAAAGGTTACATTCAGTCCCAGTGTTGTTGAGCAAACCAAGATTGCCCGAAATGGAATTTTGGGAGACTTCATAATTAGATATGATGTCAACAGGGAGCTGAGTGTTGGGGATGTTCAGGTACTGTACACATAATTAATATTTTCTGTTTTATTAACTGTACACGAGATGGTTCAATTGTCTTGCCTGCTCCAAATTCCTAGAAAAGGCTTTCCAAGTGAAGGCTACTCCTCCATCTTGTAAGAACTATCCAAAATAGAACCAGTCAGCTGGCAGCCACAAAATGGACTTAAACCCTGACTTCACTGAGCTCTTTTTTTGTGTCTGCTTTTCAGTTTCTTAATATACTGTCTGTACATATCTGGATATAAGGCCAGTTCCTCAAGTGCGTGTTGTGGTTCTGATTTGTGGGCACATATGTTACATCCTTGCTGCATTTGGAAGGAAACCCCAACGTCAGCCATGGAAGGAGATGTGGAGAGCTCCAGTTGGCTCATCCAGTCCGGATAAACAGGGGACCAGAATTAAGAAGGATACCAAGGAGCATTCACACCCTTCAGCGTAGACAGGGTCACTGAAAGCAGCCAAATATCCAAATGTCCCATAATGATGTGCTGTTGGGGAGGATGGTAGTTTGACAGTAAAGTCTCATAGATATGTAGGTCTGGCAGAGAGATCTCTGAATGTGGAAACTGAGAATGGAATAGAGATGAAAGCAAGCTTTGATATGGAGTTTTGCTGAAGCAGAGGTCCTGAGTAAACTGAGAGGGCAAAGGTTGGGAACAAGTTGGAAGGAGGTTTTGTGACTAGAACAAAGGATCTATTTGACTACAAACAGAAAGCATTATTTTCTACCAAGCAAATAAATTTCAAGAAGAGCATAAATAAATAAAGAACATATTTTTACCAAATAGAAAGACTCCACCGGCAAACAAGAGGTGATATGGCAAACAAGAGGTGATATAGCAAACAGAACAAAACTCTAGGAATTTACCACTTCAAGCTTAATTTGTAACTTACCTTTGTGACTAGATAATAATGACTACTGTATGGTAATAACAGTAGTTATAAGCAAATGTACAGGTATTGTGTGTAGTATTGATTTGATTATCATGTATTAAGATACTCAGCAAAAAGAAAAGTATATAATGTCTTGTAATTTGAACAGAATTCGGCTTCAGGCTTGCCTACAAGCTGTAGCTGAGCAGATGTAGGTCTGGCTCTGTCACCCACGACCCGTGAATGCTGTCACATCGTGATACAATAAACAGCATTTTGAAGAGCCGCCTGGACTCCCACATCTCTCCTTTCAGGCTCTTACAATGTGCGTGGAACGTTGCACCATGATCTGCCTTTGGTTCCTGACTCCCTTGCTCTTCCACAGATCCTCAATGGATATTTCGTGCACTACTTCGCCCCCACAGATCTTCCTCCCTTGCCAAAGAACGTCGTGTTCGTGCTGGACAGCAGCGCTTCCATGGTGGGCACGAAGCTGAAGCAGGTGAGCACCTGGTGTTTATTATGGGCTGCTGGGCTCTGAGATGGCAAAGCTTGGTTCAGACTTTGTCTCACCATTTTTCTTCTGCAAAATGTTTGCTGTGTCTGAGGTGAGAGGTGGCTCTGAAGACACCTCGAGATGAGATGATTTACCTGCAGTGAAAATGATCATGTTAGTGGGAATGGGATGGGAACAAAAATGTGTAGAAGGATTCATCACTCTGTAAAGGTCAGTGCTGCCAAAACTGAGCTAGGATGCTGCAGACGGGATTGTCCTGGGCAGCTCCATTCTGAGTTGCTTGAAGAGAGGCAGATTAGGGAGAATTCCCAGCAAAGTGCATTCAGCAGACTATTGTATCTAGTCTTAACAGCACAGAGAAGACACTGCTGCCTTTAAATTACCTTGGCAAAACACTTAGTGATGTATAACTCAAGAGGTTCTGAGGAAAGAAAGGTCATTTTGTCCTTTTTGGGAATCTGAGTCTTTCAGAACAAATCTCAGATGTTTTTCCAGGGCACTGACCTTAATTTGAGCCACCATACCAAGCTGAAAGGCACATCAGATATTAATGGAATATGGATTCTATGGATCCTAATTATCTTCCCCAGTGACTGGGGAAGAAGATGGCTCTCTCATCAAGAGAGTTGTTAACAAGCATTCCTTTGCTGAATGAGGTCTCAAATCAAGATGCCTTTGAATCAAAGGCACTGTGGACAGGGCCTGGCTCTTGGCTTTCTGTTATTCTCCTGCTGAAAAATGACCACCCTGCTTCTCAGAATAAACAGTTCTGGCACAAATGCCCCCAGTCCTGCATGCTGGAAGCAGTCAGTCAGTGACCAAGTGCTGAACCAGGGAGATTAAGACGCCAAAGGGCTTTGGTGCTTTTGTAAGCAGCACAAGTAGTCAGCAGATTAACCTTGCACTGTGAAAGCTTTTATTCTCCTCCTGAGTATCAGAGTTTCTTTTCATTACACCTACTAGAAACAGCACAGCCATTAACTCCTGAAGGTTTACTTCACAGCCTGGGCAGTTCCTGCAGCTAAACATGCATGGATCACAGGCAAGTTAGCTACAGAGAGGTTCCTCTTGAGCCTGAGGTGAGAGAAGTGTCTATCCAGAACCTTTGTTGAGGGTGTACCAACCTTTTTGCCTGTTATTTCAGTGTATCCTTTTTATGAAGAATCACTGGTACATTATGGAGGAGTGCTATGTGATGGAAGCATTTATCTTCCTTTGATTCAAACTGCTTGGGTTCCAACTGCTCCAGAAAATAGAACTTTATGGAGTTAACATCAAAATCATAAAAACCCCACATAGATTAATCAAGAAAATACCAAAATATAGGACCGGCTGAAAAACAAACCTCTCTTGGTTCTCTAGAAAAGCATGATCAGTTACAGCCATGTCTGCTCAGTGTCCTTTTTACCCAGTTGTTGATGCTATTAAGATGTTTATTAAATTACAGATTCCCTGGTGGCAGGATACATCTGAGCAGAGGAAATGTCTCCTTTTTGTCTTTTCTCTTGGACGTTCACAGCTGTGGTGATCTGTGGTGGTGTGTAGAGAGCTGGGAAATCCCATGGGACTGTCTTTCCTCATTTCTCTCTACTGAGTCACATGCAAGGTCAGCTAAAAATACAGCCAGCAACTGTAAAGGGTGCTCCTGCAGGTCAGCTGCAGTGACTATGGCAAAGGACAGTTTCTAGGATTGTACAAGCAAGGACGGGAGACGTCAGCTGTGCACCTTTTTCTGCAGCAACTGGAGGAGATTTTGTACTCTTCAGTCACCTGCCTTCACAAAGTTAATGGCAAAGTGACTCAAGTGGGATCAGGATTTCAGGCATCCTGCAGTTTCCATAACCCAGCTGTGAGTCATTTATCTTTTCCGCTCCCACTGTTTTCCATTTCCAACATGAATTTTTATCTGTTTGTGCCATCCCTTTTTTCCTGAGATATCTCAGTCTTTGAAGCAACAAATGTCCAGTTGCAAACACATACAGTGAAACTGGTTGATCAGCTTGAATCAAATAATTGGAGATGTTCAAAAACCATGTGGATGTGGCATTTGGGGACATGGTTTAGTGGTGAAGACAGTGGTGCTGGGTTAATAATTGGACTTGATGATCTTAGAGGTCTTTCCCAGCCTTAACAGTTCTTTGGTTCTGTGATTAAGACCCTTGAAACATTCCCCTCACATCAGTAAGAGATGTATTAGCTTTGAGGGGTAGATATTTCTCCTCAGTTTTCACAGCCTCTGAGCTCTGGGGATGTCCAGGAGACTCGGATGTGTTGCAGCAGTCAAACTCCACTGAGAGTCTGAGCCTTTGCTACAGTCTCCTTTTAGCTCTGGCAGGGAGATAAAAGTTCAGGAATAGAAAATTCTTCACCATGATGAGAAAAAAATATTCATGTGCTCTAGGCTTTGCACATCATTACTGCTGTCCCACTGGCAAGGAAAATCCCCATGAACTTTGTCCCTTCATTTGCAAAGAGACAGCAAGTTCTGTGGAAGTGGAATAGTTGTGGAATAGTTGCTTTTAACAGCCAGGAGAGCCTGGGGAACAGGTTATATCATCAGGGTTTACTGGGAAACAGAATGATTTGCCCTTTCAGCAGTCTGCCCCACTGATGTTGTGGTACCTCTGGCTAGGTAGAAGGGGATATAGCAGTTTTACATTGGTATCACCAGGAGAAAGAGGGGCCAGTTACAGGTTCACCACCTTGTGGAGACCATTATTGCACTCAGCTTCACTAAACACGGTGAAAAAGGACCCGTGTTATAGAACAAGCACCTTCCAAGCTATGAATATGTACACAGGAGGATGAATTTGCAGCTATTTTGCAGATATATAGTAAAATATAGTTGTTTCAGCCATGGATTCATTTCACCTTACCTTTCCCACAGGCAGTAAATGCCACACACTCAGTTAAGCAGCTGGCTTCACCGCAAGCCTGGCAACTTGTCAGTGGTGGTGTGCCAAACTGTAATTTTCTCTGAGGTTAATTGCTCTAGGAGGAACCCAGCTGAAACTGGGACCTGCTGGGGGTTGGCAACGGCTTCAGTTTATTTGCCTGTGCCTGTCCAAGGGACACTGTTGGTACCTTTGAGTCACCCACACTGCTGGAGCCCGTCTGAGGGCCCTGTGTGCCCAACCCCTCAACCTCTGTGCCTCAGCACAGCCCCATCGAGGAGTTTCAGGGTGCTGAGGGAGCAGACAAGCACCTGAACACTCAATGTTCTCCTCCCAAGCTCCTTCAACTTCTGCTGGATGCTGCAGAACTGGCTGTGAGCCTGTTGACTGTCAGTCCAAATAACGGCTGCTGCCCAGGAGAACAACCTTAAATCGCCATGGAACTTTGGAAAAAATGCTAATTATAATTACAGCCTTTAGAGCGTTTAAAGCTACTGTGACGAGGAAAGTTTTGTCAGGTTTTCCATTTCTGTTGGAAAGAAACAGCCTGAGAGAATGCAGAAGAGCTGTCTGCAGCACCAACAACTCCAAGCAGCTGCCTCCTCCTCAGGAATGCACCACAGCAGTGTTATCTCAGTCCTCTCTGGAGGTGTGAATATGGGATATAAGAACTACTACAGTAAATAAGACATCACATCCATGTAGCCTTTATTTGCTCAAAGAAAATAGAAATAAAATTTCTCTTTCAAGGGAAATGCAAGTACCTGTCACACAGCAAAATAATCTGCCTAACCCTAAAACTATTAAATAATGACAGGGTCATATAGAGAAATGAAGTAACCTTCTGAGCAAGACACCCTCAGATATCCAGGACAGGGAGCATCTGCTTCTGGTCTTAAGACTAACAGGCAGTTTTGCTTCATGCTGAGGCAGTAGAAGCAGAGACGAAAGTTCCCAGGAGGATCCCAGACCAACTATCAAGTGCAAGTCCTTTAATGGGGTTCAGAGTAAATAGGATGCAAAGGTAAGGGCAGAGTTCGGCATGGAAATGCTGCTGAGGCTTGAACTGAAATCCCATGAAGACACTGAGAGCGCTCCCAAAGGTTTCAGCTGGACTATCAAAGGATGAATTGAACACTGTTGCTGCCAGACACAGCCCAGTGACCACCAGACAAGGCTGTAGTGAAATGGAAGTGGCTAAATCAAGCTGGGAAGTCGGTCCATGGATTGGGGTCATTGCAGTTTATGGCCAGGCACAGCTGTACCAGAGCTACAGACAGCACAGCTCTTGGTCTGAGGCTGGGATGAAAGCCCAGGCTGGAGTTTAAATGGGCAGGAGAGTGGGTGGAGGCCCCAGCTGGGGCTGGGCAGAGCCAGTAAAGCCTCTTGGTATCCTCAAGGCTCTGGCAAATGCATAAAAGTCAGTGAAGTGAAAGAGCTTGCTTTAGTAGTCCTTTCCAAGCTAGAATTAAGGGGTTTTTTTCCCAGCTGCTGGAGCAACACCTGAAAGCCAGACCTGGCTTCTATGTGTGTTTTCCTCATGGATCTGTCATGTGAATTAAGTTAGGTAGGTTATTTTGCCTGTTCTTGTCTCTTTGCAGAGTCTTGTCTCTTTAGCTGGCAAACCCATGTCCAGACTTATGGCTGTACAAAGATCCCCCAAGTCTAAAAGACACCAGATCTTTGCCAAGACTGAAGTTATTAGATTAGCACTGTTTGCAGCAACACTGCCATTTCCAAGCAAATACCCCTTCACCCTAAATCAGGGTGTGTCCTACACGTTGCTCAACTGGCACCATTTGTTTCTGGCTGTGGAGAGCAGCTGCAGCTCAGAAGTGCTTGTGGCATCCCACATGGAATCCTGCTGGAGTGAGGTCTTCCATGTTATTTTACTGTCATCCAACAGGGTTCACAGGCAGCTCTGAGGTCCACGAGTTGTAATTTGAAGTCCTTTAGGAATGAGGGATATGATGCTGTGTCATGAGGAAAGAGTTTTTGCTTGGATAGTTACCCCTGATCAGTGACATAATCTTCTCCAAAACATCTACTCTCTTCTCTGCAAAGTTTTGGGCAAAGAATTGACTTCTTGTTGTGCCTGAGGCAGTGTCTTGGGATGGAAGTGGGCAGGGGAAGGGTTGGAGGCAGAGATGTGCAGGAGAGAGTGGGATCCTGGAGCTGGAGAGGCTGAGAGGGTTTGGAAATGGTGAAAATTGAATGTGGGGCAGGTGTTGGAGGACTGTGAGGGCCCTGTGGCAGACTCTTAGGTGGGAAAACTGGCAAGTTTTCTCTTTCAAGGAAGTATTTAGTGCTCTCACATTGCTTAATGCGAACCCTGAGCAAAAGTGCTGGGTCTTTGCTTCAAACAGCAAACCATTGGCACCATCCCTCACTCAGAGATCAGAGAATCCTAGAATGGTGTGGATTGGAAAGGACCTTAAAGATCATCCAGTTCCAACACCCTGCTATGGGAAGGGACACCTTCCACGAGACCAGGTTGCTCCAAGCCCTGTCCAACCTGGCCTTGAAAACTTCCAGGGATGGGGCAGCCACAGCTTCTCTGGGCACCCTATGCCAGGGCCTCACCACCATCACAGAGAACAACTTCTTCCCAACATCCAATCTAAATCTTTCCTCTTCTAGTTTTAAGCCATCCCCTCTTGTCCTGTCACTAGGATCTTCTTGTAAAGTCCCTACCAGATGTCCTGTGAAAAGAAATGAAAATGGGGAAGTCACAAGGGAGGAGCAGCACATCTCTCCTAGCAGGTTACACCCGTGCACAGGATGTTCTGAGTAGGGAGTAGAAAGCTTCAAACCTGTTAGGCTTCAGGCTGCTGAGACACCCAGTCTGTGAGAGTGGCTGCATGACGAAGGATGGGGGTAATCAGTATGAAGAGCACAATGATTTTTGTATCAGCTCAATTCCTGCTGGGTAACACAGCAGCTGAGGATTGCTGAAATTGAGGGGATGTGTTGTGGACAGCTCTTGGGCATGTCAGCTCTTCCCAGCATTGTGTTGGGGCAGATCCGTGCGACAGAAAATGTTGGTACCCAGCTCTTGGAACAGTTTTCATGCCCTGGGACGAACTCCGTCTTCTGAGAATGGGCAGAGGGAGAGATGTCAAGCTCTGCACTGAGGGCATGGGGCATTTTTCTCTTGGTGCTGACCTTTTTGCTGCTAACTCCTTGGAAATTTTTTGTCATGCTGACAGGGTGGGGGTTTGACTGTCTGATGGGCATGTTATGGGATCTGATTCCAGTTAAAATGAGTTAAGCACAAGAGAAGAATGTGGCCTTCAGACACTGCTGTGTCAGTCTGGCTGTGCGCCCGTGCAGCCCCGTTGTTTCCAGTGGGGTTATTTCAGTATAACACTATGGGGCAGCCCTTCAGCTTTTCCCTTTGCCTTATTTACTGTATGGAAATGTTTACTGCTCCAACTGCAATCCATTCTGCACTGGGATAAGGGATTCAAGTAATGATGCTCGGTGCTGATTAGAACTGCCCTCCTTAACTCTTTACAGTGGAGTTTATTCACATCCTCAGTGCTGCAGTGGGATTGCAAAGACTGAGCACCTGCTCTGCCCTACGGGCTCATGGAACTCCAGTTCCTGAGAAATCAGATCAACTTTTGATCATCAGATTAGTTTTTCATGTATTTATCCTCACCATGCTGCTGGGTGCTAGAGAAGTGAGTTAACCCAACTGATCACATCTTTGAAGACAGTTTTATCATCCACTGAGCAAAAATTCAGTGCTTAGGCGTCCTGGATGGACATGGAGCTGAGTGTTTTACTCAATATTAAGTGGGAAATCTGTTTCAGAGAAGGCAATAGGGACAAACATTTGTTCTAAAGGATGGTTGTTTTTCAGACTGGTAAACTATAAAGCAACTTTTTTTAAGGCCGTATAGGGAGTCAGCAATGTTCAAGTGACCAGCAAGGGATCTGGGATGTTCAGGAGGGGGAGACTGGACCATGGACTGGAGATAGACCTTTATTGTCCGGAGCTCTACATTCAAACTCCCTCCCATCACAGGCCTGTGGCAGTATAGAACAAAATGCTTGTTGTCCAGAATTGCGAAGGAGTTTTCCCTGGTTACGCCATTCTTGTCTGCCAGGAAGAAAGCACAAAGATACATTGACAGGGAGAGGGGCAGTAACAGTCCCTCAATTGCAGGACATTCTCTGTGGAGGAAGAAAGGGCCAGTTGTCCTCTCTGAGAGTGGGATGCAGGAAGGTAAAACAATCCAAGGATACACTTCTGGGTTAACCCCTGGTTCTGGTACAGAAGTCCCTGTTGCTGGCAGGTGACGTGTGATCTGCATTACATGGGCAGAAAGGACACTGGGACACGGAGGAAAGCAAAACTCACAAGATGCGTCTTCAATCCTCAGCGGAAACAACACTGCTCAAACCTTTGCTCTCTCTGTTCCTCAGCTGCTCCCTATAACCCCCACTGCCTTCCCTTGGCTCCAGACCCAAACCAAATCTATGGCAGCACCTTGTCTGACCATGGTAGCACCATTTCAGGTCTGACTTTGATGCCAGCCTTCCCTTAAATCACAGGATTAATTAATCCTTCTGACAGACCACGGGGACATTGATGAGCTATGGCTGTTGCTGTTTGGAAAACCCTGCTCTGGACCTTTTTATCAGCTGTCTCTGCATGTTTGGAAAGGGAAAGATAAGAACCAAAGCACAGAGGATATTGAAGGGGAGGAAGGAGCTCTTTTGGTTCTCCCTGTATTTCCTTGCAATCTTTTGCCAAACAACATATTCACTTGTACTTTTCTCCTTCTCGCTGTAGGAGATCTCATTTCAGAGCCCTTCTCTGCACTGCTGCACTCTCAGAGCTTACTGGACAGAGCTGTGGGTTCCTAATTCCCTCTGAGCTTACATCCTGTGCCTTAGCTCCTTCTTGTCGAATTTGATTTCTCACAAGGGATGTGGAAGAACACAGGGTGCTGAAATTTTGTCTTCTAGTTGTGGGATCTTTTAGCACATGGATGCAGATGGCCCCAGGTCTGCTCTCTGCAGGCTGTTCTCGTGCATCTCTCAGGCAATGGGCCCTGTTTTCCAAAGGCTGTGGGAAAGGTTGGGAATGCTTTCCTCTCTGCTAGCAGTGCTCTTTAGACTGGCTGATCCCAAGCCCAAGCTGATCCCGCGTGCTGGCTGGGCTGGAAGGGGCTCTGTCACTGGTGGTGAAGTCCTGCTGCCCAGCTGTTGCGGGGGCGGATGGATGAAACACTTAGAAGTGCTCTTAAGGCAATGGAAAGTGTGAATACGTGGGCTTGGGATATGCATTTTAATGAGGTGTTTGAATTCTCCCCTTGCTGCCTAGCAGGGCCAATGTCTGGCAGTGCCACAGCTTCTAACAACCACGTATTGTGTCCCTTTGAGCTGCACAGCTCTCAGGGTAGCCAGGCTTCACCCTCGCCCCGCTCCCCAAACAAAAAGGGACTGTGAAAGAAATGTCACCAGGACTCAGATTCCTCCTAAAAGGTGCCCAGATGGTCTGACATCATCCCAGATGTCTCTGAGGCAGGTCTTTGACCCAAAATACGGCTCAAGCCTCTCAGCTTTCCCATAAGAGTGTCTATCTTCTCATGCTTTGCTCCACCAGTGGTTAAGCAAGATGAGGTCTGTCAGAGCTAACTCCAAGGGCTGGGTGACAAACCACAGCCAAACTCGAGTGTAGCTGAGGGAGTTCTGCTCTTATTGCTGTTGCTAGGGCTGGTACAGCTCTGAATCACCTTGGCTGTTGATGCCTTAGGTTCTGATTATATCTTCCATACCCAATTTCATGGTTGCCAAACTGACCTGGATTAAAGAANGAAGGCCTTTCAAATAAATCCTGACCTTTATTCCCTTACTCCTGTCTAGTCTCCGTTTCTAGGCAGCTGGACAAAGCATCGCTGTGATGCAGGGCCCATAGGAAGCACGAACCAGAAAAGCAGGAGCTGTGTTGCATGTCCAGGTGTCAGTGTGGAGGTGACATCGAAGGCTGGGGTGGTGGCTGGGAGCTGGCTTGTCTCTGGCCTTGCAGACTTGAGCAGACACTGTTTGCACATCAGTCATGTAGGCAGCGTGAGCTCCTCTCCTCTCTCATCATTCATGAAGCACAGACATAAACTCTGGTCACTCCCTGGCAGTCATGGTCACCTCACCTGTCCCCAGATGTAGGCTGGAGTTGTTCTGCTCCATGTTTGGGGTTATATTTCGTACCCCTGGAGGTGGCTGTTTCAGTCCAAGGTTCCAGCTGTGTTGGCAGCTCATTCACCAGCACAGTTCCTCATCTCAAATGCATTTCAGTCTCCAGCTCTCAGATCAATTTCATTTGTGCTCATTTGAGGGAAATGGAGGCATCTTCCCCCATCAAGTTACCTTTTTTTAAATCCTCATTTAAAACTTTACTCTAACTGCTACAAATCATTCCCAAAGGGTAAACATGGATTTTTATTCAGCTGTTCTGTATTGTTACTTCCTGCCATCCTCTCCTTTAATCCTTGCTCCAAATGCATCTACCCAGGCAAACATGTTGGGACAAATATTTTGCTTTAGAGTACTTGACACAGAGTCATTGGACCCCTAAACTGTTTTTCCTCAGTGTGAGTGTGTGCAGCTTATCTCCAAAATGAACCAGTGTCATGTGCGTGGCCGTGGAGGAATGACCTGGCCCTCAGCAGGGAAGAAATGGTTAATTTTCTGCCTCTTTGGCAGGCATTTCAGTGGAATGACTCACTGGGGCCAGGTGGGAGTGGAAGTGCAAGGACTCCATCAGCAGCAGAGCAGTTTGGGAATCCTGCAGCAGCCACAGCCCTTGGCTCCTTGGAGCCAGGAGAAGTTCTGGCTGTGGCCTCACAAGGACGGAAGCAGAAACCTGCTGCTGGACCCCGACTGAAGCTGCAGCCAGGCTCCCCTGCACAAAGAGCTTTGCAAAGCCTTGCCTGGGGTCTGGTGCAGACAGGAAGAGAGGGCTGGGCACCAACTGCACTTGGTCATAGCTGAGTCACTCAGGACTTCAAGCAGTGCACTTTTACCAAGATACTCTGTTTATTAAAAGCTAGTTTTGCCTGCCAGCTCCTGAATTATATCCAGCACTCTGAGGGAAGTCACGTCTCTCTCACAAATCATTAGTGGGTGAGGAATGCTGGTAGCAAAGCGCGGGGTTATTGCCACCCCACGAGGACTGCAGTCTTTAGGACATACCTGGGAGCCCTTATGAGCTGGGAAGAGAGATGGAAACAGGATGAGCCAGGGAATTCAGAGCACTCTGGGAGAGGTGGAGAGCCAATTCAGCTCGTTTTGGCTCCAGCAAGTATCAGAATACTCAGGATGGGGTAGGATTAGTTCTTGAGGTGAGTCCCACCTTCTCTGCTTGAAGGCAATGCCTGGAGACAGGCACTTCCAGACAGTGACTCAGCCCATCCTAAAACCTGTCCAAAACAGATGGGATGGATTATTCCCCAGAGGTGGCTTCCCCTGCCTCGAGCAAGATTAGATGTGATGCCCAGCTTTCTGATGACTGAGATGGGAAAGCTCAAATCCTACCCTTTATTTTCACTGTGGATGGGGTAAACGCTGCAGGAGAATGAACCATATGGCCTCCCTCTCTCTGTTTGCTTTGGAGCAAAACCGTGTGCACACACGCACACTTGTACATGTGTTTGTGTGTATCTTACATAAATTCAAAGGGTTTTAATTTAAATTGCAGAGGCAAGCACAGGATACAGATGCCAGAATGCAGGCTGTCAGTGCATATCCATTAAAATATGGCAGAAGTTTTTTCCTGGGAAAAACTGACTCAAACTCCGCAGAGTGACAAAAATGAGACAAAAAGCAAAGAGGAAATGAAAGAAGGGGAGAGAGAGATGGTCCCAGCCCCACATTTGGCCCCTGTATGAGGGTGTGGGATGTGCTGGGTTTCCTGGGAGTGTCTGCTCCAATTCCCTCCTGATCCTTTCTGCAATTCTAGCTTGGATGCTGTGCAAACCAAGCTACTTCTGCTCTGTGTTGTTTTACCTTCTCCTTTCCTTTTCTTTTGGCTGAACACAGGCAGGAATGCCAAAAGGAATTTGTGAGCACAAGGAGGGAGAGATGCAGCCTCTCTGCAAGTAGGCCAAAACAAGATTATTTCTCCTTTTGCCTTGTTCTCAGAAACAGCAGTGCTTATTTGGGCCCAATAAATCCCTCTGAGAAAAGTGCAGTTTGACAGAATTGCAAAAAACACTGAAAAGAGGGGTTTTGTAATGGGAGAGGTCAAGCAATGTTAATTATAATCAGAGCTATAATATAGATAATGAAATTTGGAGAGTTTTTCTTCAAATCATTGCCTGTAGGCACCTCTGTTTCTCTCCTTTCTGAGAGTAAGGGAGTGATGCTGTATGTGGGGAGCTGTTGTGGTCTTGTTCTTCCTTGCTTTAACACCCTGCCCAAATTTCCTTCAGCAGAGCCTGGTATGGAGGCCTGCTCACATACAGGATAGGAGGCTCTCCATTTTCACTTTCTGCTTACTTTGATCCATTTTTTGAGGGACAAATACTCAGGCCAACCTTGTTATCATGGAAAAAATCTGAGAGTCCTTTTCTCCACTGTGTGATTGGTGCCTGTGCACATGCGGGATGGTTTGGATAACTGAACTGAGAGCTGGAAACCCCATGTTTTGGGAAGCTCTTGCTTTCTGACCTTGACATAATGACTAAACTAGCCTATGCCTTGATATTCCTCTCTGTAAAATGGGATTTTGAGTGAGGGTTGCTCTGAAGGGTGATGTCGTGTATTATCTGAAGCATTTTTACAACACAAAGGGTGTTGCAAAAGAGGAAAGAGAGTAAAACCTTCTCTTCTTTTTCAAATAGTTGATTACTTAGCCCAACTTTTCCAGTTTCTGTGGACTGCTAGACTGGAAGCAGCCTCCATGTTTGGGGCAGGAATTCACCTCTGTGAAGGTTTGTTTGGTGCACATCATGATGTGAACTTAGTGGGGTTCTCCCCTTCTCTTTGAAAGAGTCTCTTCCACCATCATTTGCTTTAATATTCTTGTCTGTGAAACGGTGGTGAGACATGGAGGAATGTTCCAGCTAAGCAAATGGAAGGATTAATCCTGAGATCCCTACAGAGGAAAATGATTTGTACAGAGGACAGAGCGAGGCAGGGAGAGTCTCCAGACCTGGCTCCAGAATGGCTGAAGCTATGGGAAATATTCCCCTTAATTTCAGGTGGACTGGGAGCCAAGGCACCAGCTGTGAGGATCAGATTTCTTTGTAGTTGCATCACTGCATTATCATCTTCCGTGCAGAATCCAGAGGGATATTGATGACACAGCTTGATCAGTACTTTGAGCCCCTTTCCAAACTGACTTTACAAAGCAACATCAGGCCTAGGCTTATGTGCTTTCCGGCACTGCTGATTATTTCTATATTTTTCCTGGACAAGCCCTTCACATATTTTCCTGACAGGCACGAGAGAAACCTTTAAATGCTGGTGAGCCAACCGTATTATTTCCTGCATAGCTTTCCTTGGAATTTAGAAGGCTTAATGGTGGCCAGGAAGGGGCTGAGCTGAGACTCTGCTGATTCCTCTGCTTAGATATTGCCTTATATTCCTCCCTTGTGTTTTCCATCCAAATATAGGGTATATTTTCATGGACAGAGGCTGCTTTTGGGCAACTTCTCTGAGTCTTACTCAGCTGAAGTCTGTCTCCATGTGAATGCAGCTGCATGGCTGCTAAATGCAAGCTGGCCACACTGGGGGGAGCTGAACCCCTCTGCAGTCCTCCTCTTGCCTTTCCCTCAGTGCTCTGGCTTTCCCAGAACCCAGGATCCTTAACCTCTTTTGCTAAGAACTCTTCTTGTGACCAGCTTTCCTCATTCTGTTGCCTGTATTTACATAGGATGATGAACAGTTGGCATACTGATGAGAAACAACATGCCTGGGACAAAACTGACTGGCAGGTAGAATCTGCAGTGATTAGTCAGAACTTCTTTTTGTATCTAATTAATTGAATATATTAACCTAAGCATTTATTAATTGCTGAAACTATTCATTAAAGTATATATATAGCAAATAGTATCCTAATTATGAACAGAGAATGTGCATCCTTTGACATGGTTAGAGGTTTTTTAACTTATAAGTAATCTATTTTAAATATATGTCACTTGCAGCTTACTGCAAGTCTAGAGGGCTTTAGACAAACGCTACGAGGTTTTTGTTATTAGTCAGTATTATTCACTATCCCTTAATTCACAGCGTGGTTCTCCCTGTCACTGGGAGCTTTTATCCTAATTGTGATGCCTGATTTTTAAGTTAGGTCTAGATATGCCTCACAAGACCTTTTGGGCAAGAGTTGTTTTTCATCTCATATTTGCCCAGCCTCTGGCACCACAGAGATCAGGCCTTGGGATAGGGAAGGACATCCCAATTTTCTTCATCAGCCAAACTGGCAGTGTAGAAATATCTAAAAGATCAGTAAACATCTTAAAGTCTTATCTGCTAAAACACTGACATCTCTGTCTGCTGGTCTCCCTTCTGTTCTCCTTCTAGACCAAAGAAGCTCTCTTCACAATTCTCCAGGACCTAAGGCCTGAAGACCACTTCAATATCATTGGCTTTTCCAACCGAATAAAGGTCTGGCAGCAGGACCGGCTGGTGCCAGTTACTCCAAATAACATCAGGGATGCCAAAAAGTACATCCATAACATGTCACCTACTGGAGGTATGATCAGAGATACGGATGGAATTAACTGTATTATCCAGTCAACTACAACAGAACAGAGGGTGGTGAATGTGGTCCTGGAGCATAGAGAATAAAAAGTCATTGGGATTTGGGTCATGGGACAAGGGGGTCCCTTCACCTCCCCTCAGGGTTATGTGTTCTTTATTAACATACATGATGGGAAGTTTTCCTCAGATCCTGCCCACTGCAGGGGGTTTTGACTAGATGGCCTTTAAATGTTCCTTCCAACCAAAATTAGTCTATGATTCTATATACTTATTAAACCCAATCTGATTCCATTCTCTTGTTTATCTGGTGACACCCTCAGAGTGGGAAAGCTTCCAAGGTTTTCTTGAGGACACAGATGAAAACATACCCTGGCAAAGGACACACAGGGCCAGAACTTGTGCAGGTTCTGAAAGGCTCTGTGCAAGCAGGCACATGATTTTGTCTGGGCTGGAAACCCCAGGTATGGAGCAAGCACTGTGGGATGTGGGATTGCCTTCTGCAGGAGTTTAGTTTCTCACCTAGTACTGTCTTCTCGTCTCTACCAAGGAGCAGCCAAAATCATATTTAAGATTTTTTCAGTCCTTTTTTGCTTGTGCCTTGTTGCCAGGAGGGAGGAGGGCAGAGGAGAAGACCCCAGAACAGTGGCAGAGTGCAGGCGTGATTTTTCATTTGATTCACAGGTCTCCTGTGAGGCTATGGACAGTAGTATAAAAAGAACCCCCAACTACAGCGAGGTTTGTAGTCAAACATATTCCAGCAGCTGTGCCCAGAGAGCTGCAAAATGACCCATTCAAATCCTTCCCCATGGAAGCAATCACAGCTGGCTGAAGGTCAGGTAGGGCCTTCCCATGGCTGCCCCTGAGCAGTGACCACTCCTAGCAGAGGAAACCCTCTGATGGAAAAACACAGCAAACAGGATGGTTGGCTGTGCTGTTTGTGTTGTGAGAGGAATTTTTTAGGAAGCAGTCAAGGGACCTGCCCAGTTAAAGAATTACCAACAGTGGGACTAAACTCAGAGAACAAAAGCCTTTTACTCCTCAAGTGCCAAGAGAGCTGTTCAGGAACCAGCTGGGTTTGCCCATGAACCTGCCAGAGAACAAAAGTAAAAGGAAATGATTGACTGTGGTTCAACAGGAAGGTGCAGCGATTCTCCACCACAGGTACTTCAGCTTTGGCTAACTCTGCGTTTTCCCTATAAAGGTGCTATTCCTCGAATATCTTCCAGTGAAAATGAACACACACAAAGAACTGTGGTTACACCCCTGTGTTGTGCTTACACACCAAAGAAACCGGAGAAAATCCTGCTGCGAAATACCTGAGCACGTGGCAAAAGGCATTTTTCAGTGCTTGGTAGCTCTACAATACAACTGAGTATAAAATTCCACACTCTGCTACATGAGATGGTTTTCCTCTGGTTTTGGGGAAAGGTTCTTTCTGAAATTTTGGATCTGCCTGGAGACTGAGTGTTAGCATATTTGGGTGCAGGTTTTTTGGTTGAAAACCATTTTGCAAAAGACAGAGTCAGAATTTTCGGACTTTTCAGAAGTCTTTTCTGCTTTCCTGTCCCTTGTCTTGCTGCAGTCACTGGAGCTGTGCACACTGAGTTTCTAGGTACATGCTGCATGGGCAGACTTTCTATCACATCCTGTTGATAACCTTCCTAGGTCTCCCTTTCTGGACCCCCAGGAGTCAGCTGTGTATGGCTCTTAACCCATTTCACCTGCTTTGTTTTCTAAGAGCTGTTTTTAACCCAGATGTGCTGATTTTGCAAAGGTCCCACAGCCAATCCCTCTGTGCTTTGACTAGAAATACACAGAGAAAGGGAATACTTGTATTCATTTTCCTGTTTTCCGTCCTTTTATTTTTTTTTTTTTAAACACACAGTGGGCTTGGATCGTTTTCATGCCTATTCTAATGTACATCTGTTCCCTCATATATTTTGCTTTCTCCCTCCCACCCCACTTCAGGCAGTTCTGTTCTTCACTAGCCAGTTGTTTTGTGCAAACACACTCCTCAGCTAACCAAACTCTTCCCTTTAAACTTTGTATCCCCTGGGGTGTGAAGAACAAACCCAACCACTCGTTTTCCCATTTGAAGGCTTTTTTCCTGACTCCAAATGCTGTGCCCTTCAGAAAACAAAAATGAGCAGAACTTTTCCTAGTTCAAATAACGTCTAGGAGAGTCCCGTAATTAAGTTTAACATTTCTGTTTGTACCAGCCAGACATGGTATGTCTTTACCAGACTGATTGTTGTACACTGAGACAGTCAACTGCAATTTCACATGATAAACAGAAATTTGTAATTCAATTCATAAGACCACAAACATCTATGCCAAACTGGTGCTGAATAACAGAGCTGAACTGAATTAAAGGGCTAGAGCAACTTCATGTGGAGAAAAGGGACATCCTGATGTCCAGAGAAGCTGTGACCTCACTAAAGGGAGCTCAGGGAAATTATTCACACCACTCTTGAAGGAGAAATGATCTCTAACCATTCTGGTACCTTCCCAGGGACTAATATTAACGGGGCTCTCCAGACTGGGGCGAAGCTGCTGAATGATTACATTGCTCAGAACGACATTGACGCCAGGAGCGTATCCCTGATCATCTTCCTCACGGATGGGAGGCCGACTGTCGGGGAAACACAGTCATCCAAAATCCTCAGCAACACCAAGGATGCCATCCGGGATAAATTCTGCCTCTTCACCATCGGCATTGGCAATGACGTGGACCACAAGCTGCTGGAGAGGATGGCACTGGAGAACTGCGGCATGACGAGGCTTTTCCAGGAGGACGAGGATGCAGCCAGCCACCTCAAAGGGTTTGTTCTGCTTTTGCTGTTCTTTGGGTACTCTGGGAAAGCATTTTGGGATGGAAAATCCTTTAATGAAACATGGCACGAAACTGGAGTTTCCCTGAGGCTCAGCTCCGGCTGGGAGAGGCAGAGTATGATCAGATACTCTGAATGGCTACCCCGAAATTTCCTTCTTCTTAGCAGACCCCTTGAGTTGTACTGGAGCCTCCCAGCCCCTCAGAACAAGGCATTTGTTTCCCTAATTCAGACTGTTGTTTTGGACATGTAAACCCAGAGAGCTGGGGGGCACAGGTCCCAACTCCTCACAGGTAGATGGTGGAGGAAAGGATGCATTTCATACATCAAATCAACAACATAAACACCACGGAGGGGATCAGGAATGAAGATTCCAATTTGGAGCATGAAACTATTTTTTTATTTTTTGAAAATAACCTTTTGCCCAAACTCCAAAATGTTTGACTTTGAAAAACACTCAAATATCATTCCTGGGATAACCATATAGTGACTTAATTTCCTCATTCTTTGTGACCCAAAATCCTCATAAATTTCCTGCAATCCTCATCCTTCAGTAGGACCAGAGATTATGTTCCTCTTCTGTGAGCAGGGAGCTGTAGTCCAAGGGGAGACCCTGGTAAGGAACAGCAGAAAGATACATGACCACAGCTCTGACTAAAATGTCTGGCAGTGTGTCAGTGTTTCCAAATAAAAACATTTGGCTTTCACTCCCAAAATATTAGTGCTTTAACCACAAAAACCGAAAAGAGAGAGTTACTGAGTACTGACCTCTCTCCTGGCTCCTGCCTCTGGAGCAATGAATCCCAGCACTTTCCACCAGAGCTTTGCCTTTTGTGGTGGTTATGTGTGGACAAGAATTCCTTCTAAACCAGATTCTGTAGATCCCTCTGTCACTCCACCCATGTCATTTCCTCCTCAGGACATGTATTTTGGACAGCAAGTGGCACTCCCTGGCAAATAGAGGATGTTCTGACTGATTGCTGCGGGAGCCCAGAGCTGCAAGTACTTGTTCAAACGCCTCTCTCTGATGAACAGCTCACTGTTTATCAAGCTCAGTCATGGCAAACCCATTTGGCATCTGGTGCCAAATTTATACAGAAAAGCACAATCGCTGCTGGAGGCCAATTCAAACCTCAGTTGGAGGGAAAACCTAAATGGGTGTCAATGTGATTTTCTTTTGTGCTCAGTGGGTTGTATTTTTATACAGACACTTCCCTGAATTGTACGGTAAGACAGGTTGTCTCTCTACCCTTTGTTACAACTCAGAAGTTAATTTACAGAGAGTTCTAAAGTTTAATTCAGTCATGTTTTTAAATCTGGTGAGGTCTCTGCATGAAAGACACTGAGTGCTCAGACAGACTTTAAAAGAAAGTCAACCAATTCAGGCTTTGGGTTCCCTTGGAGAGAGAATAAAGCAGAAAGTGTGACTTTAGCTTCCAGACAATCTGTTTAACCAGATGCGTCAAATAAATGCAGCTTGAACTAAAAAAAGGTCTGAGGCCAATTCTTTGTTTATTTACCAAATTAAATTCAAATGACTTGCCAAGAGATGAGCAGTTCGGCTTTCAGATGGGGAATATGGCATTCTTGGAGCAGCTTGGGAGGAACCTTCAAAAGCACATTGCTGTAGGGAAAACACAGTAATGTAAACTTGGGCCTTGAGCCTTGTGTATGTTATCCGGTCTGTCCAGAGTGAGGTGTTCTCACAAGTGTGGTAGGTCATGTTCACAAGGCATTTAAGGGCTAACCTCCCTGGTTCCCTGAAAGAAATGCCTTGTTCCAGCAGAAAATCAGCCATGAGGCAGTGAGTTCTCTTGTGCCAGGCTGCCTGTCTATAGTAGCTAGAATTCCTCCATTCCTGCGAAACATCCTTGTTTATGGGGGGCATGGTGAGATTCCTTCCTGATTTTCTTTCTCTGTTGGCCCTCAGAAAACTCTATTCCTGCCTGTCCTATACTGAACAACCCAATCTAGAGGTCTTCCAGAGATTGAGAAGATTTGGTTTGGATTCTCTGCAGCTTTGGGGGACCTCATATTTTGGCCTCAGTTTCTGGCTCTGGGATACCATGTGTAATAGCACTAGAAACCTGTGGGTAACAGCATCTCTTCTAAGTGAACTGTTTTAGTAATCTGTGCTTTCTGTGAGCTTTGGAGGCCAAGAATGTACTTTTAATGGACAAGTCTTCTAAAGCACACTTAAGTGGTCACAAATATCTCCTTGCAGAGATCTGGAATCATAGTGGAAGGGAGGTGACTCTCAGGCCATGCTGGGATGGTTCTGAACATACTTAAGAGACTGTTTAGATGCCTAAGGAACAGTGAGGACTGAAATGAGGCAGAGAATAATTCTGGTTGAGAGGGACCTCTGGGGAGCCTGTAATTTAACTTCCTGCTCTGAGAAGAGCTAACTTCAAGTTTAGGTGAGGTTTCTCAGGGCTTTGTCCACTCAGGTTTTGAAAAGCTCTACGGCCAGAGACTGCCCTGTTTCTCTGGGCCCAGTTAAGGGCGGATGTGGTGGTTAAATTTCGTTCCTGATGGCTCAAACTGCCCCTGAATGACTTAGGGGCCTTCATAGATAACCTGACTGTGTCCTTGGTCACATACAAGTGCAAGAGTGTGTTCACACACTGGGATGAGCTGTGCTAACAGCGAGAAATGTGTCTTGCTTTAAGGTTCTACGATGAAATAGGGACACCCCTTCTCTCCGACATCCGTGTTGACTACCCTGAAGACGATGTGGAGCAGGTCACCCAGAACTTCTTCCCCAACTACTTCAATGGCTCTGAAATTATCATAGCCGGCAAACTCATCAACCGCACCTCGGATAAACTCCACGTGGAGGTGACTGCCAGCAATTCCAAGAAGTACATCCTCCTCAAAACAGATGTGGCTATTGACCTGCCGAGCAGGAACGACATCAGAGGTGTCCCCGGCCTGGAGGATGGCAAAGGGAATAATAATTACATCGAGAGGGCGTGGAGTTACCTCACCATCAAGGAATTGCTCAACTCTCGGCTGAAGAGTGATGACAGTCAGGAAAAGGACAGTTTGATGGAGAAAGCCAAGTCTATGGCCCTGGCTTACAATTTTGTTACCCCCTTCACTGTTCTGAAGATGAAGGAGGCTGGACTCCACTCAGAGCCGCCTCAGGAGGAGTTTATCAGCCCTTCTACTGATGGCATTGGGGAAAAGGTGCAGAGCCTGCAGGGGCACAAGGCCCCACCAGGTATGAGAGAGGAATAACCTTGTTCTGGTAAGAAATCTTTTTGCATGCCTGACTTTGGCACAGGGGTGATCTAGACAGTGAACTGAGGCGTAAAGCTGAGATTTTCATATCAATTTTGCTAACTGTGGGCTGGGTAACCCTAAGCAAACCTTTTAGGCCCCTCTCTTACCCCCTTGAAGCACTTACTGCTCTGTACAAACTATTGAAAAACTGGTGTTCTACATGAAGCGTGAAGTGGCTGCAGGAATATATCCCATAATCTCTCTGAATAGTATTTGGGGGACATTATTATAATATGTTTCTTTCTGCTGCTCAGTAAATAATTGTAACAGCCTTCCTTCCCCTTCTCTAGGTATACGCAGAGAGCAAGATAAACAGAGAATTAAAATCTCCAAGACTTCAGGTCAGTGCCTGTTTTCATACCTTTAATAATGTAAAATAATAGTGGCTGATTTATGGAAACCTCAGATGCATATCACTGTGGTATAACCATCCCAGCGACCAGCCAAAATTCTGTCTGTTAGACCTGCAGAGTAGGGAGGAAAATGAGAACAAAACCAAAATACAGAGAGGATGAGTAATGAGAAGGAGTGTGAGCAAGGCAGATGATCTATAACACTTGATTCTCATGTTTGAGTCTTCTGTAGGCTAGGGGAGAACAGAAACAAATTCTCTCTGTACTAGAAATAGTCAAAAAACCTTTTATTAAGTAATAATGCTGAAACATCAAAAATGTCATTGAAGATGGGAAAAAGAAAAAATTCTCTATCATTTTACAATTTTCCTGTTGGTGCTGCACCTCTACTTAACTTTTCAAATATTAAACACTGAAGAGTAAGTCCAGATCAAGAATTCTGACTTGAATTTCTCTTGATAGGGTCAATTTTACCTTAGAAACTAAGATTTTTGGCTTGCCTTATAAATTGCTGCTGTCTGATAGTTGATGATAGGTCAAGGATTGTTGAAAAATTAAGACTGTGGGATCAACAGCTGCTGCTGACTGCTCCAATCTGATATGAGGGCCAGGAGGGGTCAGTGTGAGGTGCACCCATGCAGCAGCCCTTGGTTAGAAAGTACATTTGTGTGTGCTGTGGGGGATGTAGCCTGCCAAGAAGAGGAGTTCAAAACACCTACATGATAATTCCCATAAATCACTGAAATTATATTCCAGGAAAAAAATATCCTGATTTTCATCTGGACTGTTTTGGGTTTTGAGTTGTCATTGAAAATGCAGCCTCTTCTGTGAGAAAAACAAAACAATCTTTGTGAAAAACAAAGCAAAACTTGGCATTTCCTGGCAAACTCCATCTGACCCTCTAAAAACAACAAACCAGGAGGACTTAAAAAAACCAGGGACAAACACACTTTAAAGAGTTTTGTTGCAATCTTAGACACCACAGTTTTGTGTGAGCCTCTCACATTTATTATCTCTTTTTCCATATCTTCTCAGCGGATGGGGACCCTCACTTTGTCATTGATTTTCCTACCAACAAGTTCTCTGTCTGCTTCAATATTGATGGAGAACCAGGGGACATTCTCCGGCTGGTCTCTGATCACAAGGAATCTGGTGAGCAGCCAAGTCAAGCAGTTTCTTGTGGAGGAAAACCGAAGTGTAAGGCCAGCCCTGCAGCAGTAAGACCAAGCACCGAGGTGCTTCATAGAGAAGAAAGTGAGAGGAAATTAGGAAAAGTTTCTTCAAGGGTTCAACTTCATCTAGTTAGAAAGCCTAGTTACAACATGGAAATAAAAGGTTTAGAACTCACCAGAACTGCTTTGCTGCGGGAATTTCCCTCTTTACTTTCAGTATTGTTTGGTTTAGGACAGAGCAAAGTACCCAAACAGGCTCACCAAGCACCACGGCTCTTTTAGTAGAGAAACCACCAAACTGGCTTGCGAGTCATGACAGTCTTGAGAAAACCCACATGATTCAGGATCTGCTTTACCCAAGCCAGTCTGATCCTCAGGGGCCCAAAGTGTGGTCTGATCCGTCTGGAATTCTAAACAGGGCAGCTAATAAGCAGATTATGTCCTGAGCAGGGCAACACTGGAGAAAGGGGTGTCAAAACCAGAGACAATTCACAGGCTTGTTTTACAAAATCCCACAGTTAAGTTGTAAGGATTCTGTTCTGTGTGGCAGGGGTCTTAGCCCCCATATTTCTGTGTCCATGTCTGCCTTAGTTAGGTACAGCTCCACACAATGTTTCCCTTCAACTTCTTTCACAGACTGTACTACTGCTTGAATGATTTTGTGGCTCAAATGCAGAATGAGCTGGAGGAAAACAGACTCTGTGGCATTAGAACCTTGAGTGTTTGAAGACAGAAATGAGAGATCCCATCAGGAATTATGGGATATGGAGATAATTTCATCTCAGTGTTAATGGCTTGGGTTAGCAACAAGCGTCCTCCTTAATTGTCACTGTTCAGTGTGTGTTCAGAGGCTTGTGGGAAGTGAGTCACTGTCTTATGGACAATAAGTCACAAAAATCATTGAAATGACTGGGAATCTTACTGTGGCCATCTAGGATTTAATTGACTCAGTGGGATCTGCACCTTAGAATACTCAGAAGTGGTTCTCTTTGTGGCACTGTGTACACTCTATGAGGATTAATGGGGCTGGGGGCACCTGCCTGCAGAGAAGGCCAGATTTTCTGAGCTTGAGTAAATTTATGTGCTCTGTATGGGTAATAATTTTACAAAAGACTGATTATACTCTTTTGAATACTGGTAAGTGAAAGAATTGAGCATGAGGTGGAAAGCCTGCATGTCCTCAGCTGCAAGGCTTGTGTCATTGAGACAACAGACCTACTCCTGCTGGGCCCCTTCCAGCTCAGCCTGCTCTGTGATTCTGTGATTCTGGGTTCCAGCTTTCACTTACTGATTGCTCTCCTACAAGGTGTAACTGTGAATGGGCAATTAATTGGAGCTCCCGCACCACCCAACGGCCACAAGAAGCATCGGACTTACTTCAGCACCATCACCATCCTCAGCAATAAGCCTGAGAGGTCTTACCTGGAGATCACACCCAGGAGGGTCATCCTGGATGATGGGGAAAGGCTTGTCCTGTCCTGTGGCCGGAGTGCTGTCGTGCGAAGCAGGAGCCTCGAGGTGTCCATCTCCGCCTACTCCAACATCACCGTGACGATCCGGGACTCCATCAGCTTTGTCATCCTCATCCACCACTACAGGAAGCCGGCCCCGTACCAAAGGAATCACCTGGGGTTCTACATCTCCAACAGTAAAGGCCTCTCTTCTGACTCCCACGGGCTACTGGGTAGGTGACAGGTTCTCAGGTTCAGAGCTGTAAATCAGACCAAAACGATCCTTCCGAGCAGAGACAGCAGGGAAGGAACAAGGCAGGTGGGGATTAAGTTCCCAGGTGAGACTTTTACATCCTCTCTCAAACAACTTTTCTATTTTTAGTTTACCTCCAACTCCTCTCCTGTCTTTTCCTGTGTGAGCTACCTTCCCCTATCCCAGCTGTGCCTGTTTTTCACATTTCCACTCTTTTAATGATTGTTCAATAGTTACTATTAGAATACATGTGCTTGATGATGCCAGTACAGAGACAGAAACCAAATCTTCCACAAGAACTTTTTACGGCCCCTTTCTTTCCAATGTGAAGTGAAAGAAGAGCCACCCCTACCAATGAGAAGTATTGATGTTTTTGGTCACGTACAGGTGCAGAACTCTAAAACTTCTGCCACAGTTTCTGTGTCACTCAGACACCCCCAGGTGAAGCAGGAGGTGATCCCTTAGGAGGGGGGTTTTAGACTCAGGCCACTCTCATGCACAAACCTCTGAATCCACGCTTAGGTTTGGCCTAGAAGAACTTGCTCCCAAGAAAGCAAGGGAAGAGAACTTGAGGCTTCAGGCCTAGAACTTTTTGCTTGCCGATGGGCATTGTGTGAGTTATTAACCTCTAGTAATCATGTCCCACGGAAGGGAACTTACTACTGGCACCTAAAAAAGCTCTTGAGGTCTTTAGTGTATCTTGGCCTGTGGTGGAAAAAAAAAAAAAAGGTAGGGTTTTATTCTGACCTCTATGTTTGTGGGATTTAGAAAAGAATCACAGGAACAAGATTCATCCTGCTCTTGCAGAGAAGCCCTTTAGAAACCCGTAAGCTGAGAATCCTCAAATGTGTCCTACCAAAAAAACCACGAACCACCAAACCACAACAATTTATAAACAAGCACAAATCAGCCAGTCACGGACTCTTATTTTATCTTGCCTTGCAGGTCAGTTCTTGAACCATGAAGTTAAGCTTCTCCAGGAATCTCTAAACACACGTCGTCACGAAGCTGGGCAGAACCAAACTGAGGCGCTGAAGGCAAACCCTACCAACACCCTGAAGGTGAAGGGACGGCTCGTTCCTGTCGTGTGGAAGCAGAGGAGGATCTACAATGGCCAGCAGGAAGTGGACTGCTGGTTTGCCAAAAACAACGCGGACAAACTGATCGATGGGAGCTATAAGGACTATCTGGCTTCTCATCCTTTTGACACAGGGACCAGCTTTGGGACAATTAACAGCCTTTAAGACCGGACACAACGATGCGTTGTGGCAGCACGTGTGACAGCAGGTCTCTTCTGAAGCCTCTACTAGGCAACTTATGAATATTTCCTTACTTTTTGGTGCCAAAGAAACCAAGGATTTTGCCTGTGAAAATCAGCTGTCTCTCTTTCATGCTAGATGAACACTGTTCATCAAATTCCTGAAGAAAAAGAAGGCAGGGGTGAAGGGATGTGGTGAAAGGCATGATTGGTGCTCTCTCAGTGGGGAGGGAGGGAGAAATAAGCCAGTGAACAGTGCAGAGGCTGCTGGCCTTAAAATAAACCCATGCAGGGATCTGTGCAATACCCCCTGGGGCTGGTGAGTCACTCCAGGAGGCACATCATACAGCACAGGGCCTGTTTAGGTAATGTGCTTTGCAAAGAAGTGACTTGGAGCACCTGCTCCAACCTTGGCCCATGGGGAAAGGAGAGAAAGACAGAAAGAGAGAGGAGAGGTGGGTGGATATTCACCCGCAGTGACCCAGTAGCATCAAACAAAATCTAAACCTTAGGTCAGCAGGCCACAGGAGGGTATTGCTTTCCTGGTTAGTGGGATGAGGTCTGGATTTGCCACTAAGCATGACTTCGCTGAATCACCACAGGCCCTTAAAACAGTGGTGAAGACCTTGATGGGGTTTATTGCTGTCTTGGTGCGCAGGCTGCGCGCTTAAAAAGCACCTCTGGTTCGCAGCAGCCACAGGAGTGGTGCAAGCTCCCATTCCATGGAGCAGTTAATTCAACGTAAATCAATTTAAGTAACATTGCAGGGTTAGTGATTTCTTGAGTCTTGCCTCCCTCAGAGAGAAACAAAGTTCCACCGTGAGCTTCCAACAGACCTGCCACGTCCTTGAGCATCACATCCCTTCTGCTCAGCAAACATTAAAATTTCCTAAGGGATGACAAACCAGAACCCACGACAGCTTGTGAGCCTACAAAGCAGCCTTTTGAATTTCGACTAGACGTTTCTAGCTGCTTTTGTAATCAGGGAGGAAGTCTTTATTTATTCCAAATTGTCAAAAAATTTTCATCCCGATTTCCCCTGGCTTCTTCTCCTTCCTTACACTGCAGGAATTTGTGCGCAGCAGGAATTTGGCAGCAGGAGGTTACAGAAGGGTCTGCCAGCCACCCCCACTGCAGGTGGTGCTCCAAACCCAAAACTGCAAGGCTGTGATGTATTTTAAAGTGAGGCATCACTGAGCAATGCTATAGATCAGCCACAGGGGAGTTTTAGCAGAGAACTTGTCCAAAGAGGACTTGACAACCACAAAGACATTTACATGGCAAGGCCAAACTGAGCTCATGTATACTCTGCCTTTCCAGAATTGAAAAGGAGGGAGGCTGGGTGTGGAAGCCTCTCCAGGCATTAAATTATATCCACGTGTTAGGAGGAAACAGTTGCCAGAGACCTACAGAAATAGGTTCAGTCTTGATTGATTTTTTTGCAAATTTAACAATTAAATCATGCTGTTGCTGTAGGAGCTCCAGCTGCTGGGGGTAGGGTGGTGATTTTCCAGTTGCTTGATCAGCTCGTTAGTGCTGCAAGCACCGTGGCAGCAGAGCAGGTGGTGAGCATGGCTTCTTATTCACACCATGTGGTGCCTGGAAGAGGGAAACAGCCAAAAGCAACCAGCAAGATTGAACTGCACTCTGGAAGATCCTCACAGAGAGCTCAGTTAGTACAAAACTCATGCCAAGGCTCGTACTTTGGAACAGAACATAAAGAAGAAACTACTGCTTTGGGCCCTGCTATCTTGAGAAATAGCTCTCCTGCGAGGGAGAACTGAAGGCAAGACCTTCAGCACAGTCCTGAGTGTGGAATAATAGCGGAGGTTTAATGCTCTGCAGTTTTGCTTGTGGGCCAGAAGGAGATGAGGAAGAACAGCTGTGAAGTTGACTTCTCTGCCCAAGAAGACAGTAGGAAGATCACCCACAGCCCACATCCAAACAACTTCCCATTTCACAAGCAGAGTGAACAGGAAAGTGGCAGTGGATTTCTGGACACCCCAGGGTTTGGCAGGTGTTTCCATACTGTCCCTACTGACACCTTCCCTCTCCTCCCACACTGTGCTGTCCACGTGTATTGCTAAGGGCAGGGACTGGCTTAGGCTCTCCCCTCATCTCTCTTGTATATAGATATGTATATAATATATATAAACACACACCTACTGCTAATAATTCAGGTGCATCATTGCTCCTCTTCCTCCTCCTCCAGCCAAGAAAATATATTTCTTTCAGGGCCTGAAGACAACAGTGATCAAGTCCAACTTCTCAGCCATATGAAGCACCTGGAGCAATATACTCAAGGTCTCCTTAAGGCTCCAGCTATCCATTTCACAATAAATATTTTACAGTGAACACTGCAGTGAAGCTTTCATTTGGCAAAGATAAAAACAAGCTTTGAAGCTAAGGTTGTGTGTGTTTTATGCTGCTGGACAGGCTCACGTTACCAGATGACTGAAAGAGCCACTCATGAGTTAACAATAAGTTGGGAGCCAAAGAAATTTCAGTGGAAAATTAAAGGTCACTAATGTCCTTTAGTCTCTATACACTTCGTAGGAAGCAAGAACAGACCCTAGGGTTTTACTCCCACATTACAATGAGAGTTTAACCAAAGACTTTAAATACAGTAGACTAGGACATGGGAAAAGTTTGTGCTCCTGCTGCCCCAAGAAGGTCATGGACTGTAAATTTCAATTTTTTTCAGCTTTGAAGTGGGCATCACAACACCTCCCTCTCTCATGAGGGGGAATATGTTCAGGCTTGGTCCTCACAGCCCTTCATGCTATCCCGGAGAGCTCCCAGACCTCCACTGCAGCAACTGCATAGAGGTGCATTTATTCTTATCTCCAAGAGCGTCACAGAGCATTTGGATTCACAGCGATAGGGCTAAAGATTGCACATTTCTCAGACAGCTCAGGAATGAGGCTGAGCAATCACTGTGGAGTGCAATGGAAACAATTGCACAGCACTATTTCAGAGATGGGAAGGGAACAGGGCTGCTGAAACAGCACTGGCTACACAAGGATTGAGGGAGAACTTTCCCCACATCTTACTTGTCCTGCTACTGCCAACTGTGAACCTCCTCAGACAGGCTCAGCTAAGGGCCAAGATGAAGGTCATGGCACTCACAGTCCATTTGAGGACAAGGACGTTGCTCTGGCCAAATTTGCATTCTTCACCCATTGCAGGATTGCACTGTGCAGCCCTGTAGCAAGAGCAAAACCCCAAATACCAGTACACTTCCTAACAGGGAGCCAGTTTCTAATAGGGAAGCTGTTTGAATCTCTTTCCAGTCAAAACCTTAACACAGCACAGGACTTACTCCAGCCCCTACCAGTGCACAGCTCCCCAGACAAGCAGAAGTTGTGTTGTGAAACCCACTGCACTGAGCAATATAAATAATCTATTCAGAGAGCTGTGTGCCATGTGTTCCAAAAGCCTTTTGATGTGCCAGCAGAAGTAGGATTTTGACCCTTCATTAAGGAAGAAAAACAAAAAAGGACCTAATTTCCAGAAAAACAGCTTAAAGCTGCACAGCTGCAAGTGTAGCCAAGCGTGTCTAGTTCACTGAGGGGCATCCGAGACTTTGATTTGCATCTAAGGCTTCAAACCACTTTGAAGTCAGGAGAAAAACAATAAACCAAACCCCAGCCCCGCCCCCCCCAAATATCTTCACATGCTTCGAGCTCAGCCTTCACATCTAAATCCATCCAAGTTAGAAAATCCAAATCCTTTATTTTCTACTCCTTAATAAGGGTTGATTTCTTGGGAAAAATACAAGGGGAAAAGGAAAAGATCCTTCCTGTCCCTCATTTAAGGGGAGCTTTCTTGCAATAAGCAAAACCTGGCTCTGGCTCCACGAGGGATACCAGCCCAGTGAATCCTGGATCCCTGCTCCAAGGACTGTTCCCCCATCTGGACTCTGGATGGGTCTCTCCACAGCTGTGTCTCTGCACCCAGCCTGGGAGTGGGGTGAGGCAGCTGCTCTGTGCTCACCCTCTCCCCAGGACAGCTGCAAAGTGTTTTGCATTTTTGTGTTTATAGACAAATACGGTCTGCTAAGAGCAAAACAAACAGGGCAAAGCCCTGCACTTCACACTTGGAGCAAAAAGTGCCAGTCCTGGGGTGACCCATGGTTTTTTCCAGCAGCAGTACTACCCCAGGCCTTTCCTTGCCCCCAGATCAGGGCTGGCGCATGGGGCTTTCAGATTCAGTTTGAATCAGATCCCGCAGATATTTCAGATGTTTATTTTAAACAAAGTAAAAGGCAGGTTCTCAACTCCCAGTAAACACTCCCTTGTAAGGGGGCGACTGGGATCCATCTCCGAGTCTGGAGCCCAGCACAGGCTGATGCTGCACCATCAGGGCTTTGCATAGAAACAGCTCCTACAGCTCAGCCACAGAAACCAAGCTCTGTGGCTCAAGCTCTTAATCTGAAGGTTTACCAGGACAGGCCTGCTGCAGAAACACAATCCTCCCTGATCAGGAAAGACTTCAACAGCTCCCCGTCCTTCCCTTCCAGTGTTGGGGTTGCACAGAACATTAAGCACATGGAGGCATTTAATCTATGAAGCAATTTTAGGTCAAATATTTATTGGATTCCTTATAAAACAGTAAAAAGAATCAGATCCACTGAGACAATCTTCCCAATTCAAGACATTTAAATACATATTGCAAACCAATTCTTTTGAGCATTGTGCATATAAAAGTGTCACAGTTCAGGTAGTACTGAATAGTCTTTTTTTTTTTCCTTTTTCTATAAGAAAAGCAGACAATCTTTTAAGTCTCTAGCCCTGACCAAAAAAAAAAAGAAGTCACACCCAGCTGGCCAGCCAGGGAAAATACATCCCTGTATCCCCAACCTCAATGTGCCTGCATGTGGGGCAGACAGGTAAAGCAGATACTGCTCAAGCCTGTACAGGATGCACAGATACCATCCCCAAGACAAGTGCAGGATAGGTCTAAGATGAGGCAGGCAAAAGGATCAGTGTAGATCCATGAGGATCAACCAGTACTCCCCACCCTGCCCTTCCTTGGCCAGCTCAAGGATCACAGTGCTGCTCCTTCCTCCACCTCCCTTGTGCCGCTGGTGTCAGATGACCACTTGATAGCTGGGCTGCTTCACCTTCTGGTTGGTTCCCCGGAGTCCTGAAATATCCTGGTCGCTTTCAGACTGGTCAAAATCCATGTCTGGAGAGAGCAATACCTAGAAAGGAGAACAGACAGATGCTGATGGAGTCAGAGGTCTCAGATCTTCTCTGCAGTGCTTGCTGAACGAGTCAAGCATTCCCAGAGGGGTCTGCTGCCAGATCCAGTCCTCTCTGGCAGATGGGTCAGGTCTCAAGGTCATCTAGACCATCTCTCCAACAGCAGCCAAACAGATTTGGGCACAGACACCATCTGGTGTCCCAGCCCCCTTCCTTGAGAGCAGAATGGGCAGCTGAAGGCTCTGTTCCCCATGGGACAGGACTCACACACGGATGTTCAGGCCCAGCTGAAGCCTCAGTGGAGATGTATAAAAACAAGGTCACATATTTTGTGAACAGCTGTACCACATGTAGACCTTTTCCCAGGCCCCCAGCCGCTTGTCACCTCCACAGCTCAGCCAGAAGGGCAAGCAGAGCTGCAGGCTCAGCTTCACCATGCCCAGCCAGCTCAGGAGTGGTGTTCTAGCCTGGCAGCACCTCATTTCTGCCTGGCTCAGCAGCTCCTGACTCAGTCCAAATCGTGGGAGCCAAAGCAGGGCAGTGACACCTCTCACTGGTGCTTGAGGTGAAAAAAGCACTTTTTTTTTTTTTTGCTGCAGGACCCAAAGGCTGCCCTTTGTCCCCAGGAACACCTACACCCTCAGTAGTTAACTCCACACCTGTGGCTACCACGGGCTGCTCTAAACTGGCTGCCATCAGCCTGGGGCATCTGCACGATGCAGACGGAGCCACGTGCGGGCATTGTCCAGCCACATCCTCTGGAGGAAAAGGCTGGATTTTATCCGGGAGATGGCTGCACTGACTGCAGAAGAGCTGAAACCCAACGCCAGCCAGCCAGCAGTGTGCATGGGTAAATATTCATGGTTGGACAGATTAGAGTCATTGAATCCTCAAGGTTGGAAAAGACCTCCGAGGCTGAGTCCAGCCATTAACTCAGCACTGCCAGGGTCACCACTAAACCTAAACGTCCCTGAGCACCACATCTACATGTTTTTTGAATACTTCTAGGGATGGTGATTCCACCGCCTCTCTGGGTAGCCTCTGCCAGTGCCTGACCACCCTTTCAGTAAAGAAATTTTCCCTAATATCCAATCTAAACCTCTTCTGGTGCAACTCAGGGCCATTCCTTCTTGTCCTGGTCTTGTTATCTGGGGGACTGATTCCCCACCTGGCTACCACCTCCTTTCAGGGAGTTGTAGAGAGGAATAAAGGTCACTCCTGAGCCTCCTTTTCTCCTGCATCCCCAGTTCCCTCAGCTGCTCCTCATCAGAGCTGTGCTCCAGACCAGGCTGTTTGCTCAACCCCATCCTACCCCCATCCTCCCAAACGCGCACATTTGGGCAAGAGAAGCTGCACTGTCGCTATGAAGTTTCCCTGTGCCTGACTCAGGAACCTTCCAGCTCAAAGGCCTAAGTCCAGGGATGGTACATGGACTTTCAGCCCCGTGCTCACACACACGACATCCCCAGCAACTCAACCAGTCCCAGAGCCCAGGATCCCTTGGGCAAAACCAGGAGCAGGGGGAATTACCCCCATCTCTGTCTATCTCCACGCACAGTTGTGAATTCACGTGCCCTCCGCTTGTTAACACTCAGGCAGCACCACGGGGCCAGTCACCACAGCAACAAAACCACTAAAACAGGAAAAACAAAACTCCAGTGAGTCAGTGACTTCAAAGGAGCAGAAGAGCCGCAGGGGAAGATTTCCTCCTCCCCACCCTCACACACACCCCAGCCCCTCCATCCAGTGTTGTTATCTTCAGTCAGACACCCAAAGGACAGCAGCAGACTGGATTAAGCTTTCTTCTTGTCCCCTTCACTGGTCTCAAGGAATTTTTTTTTTTTTTTTTGTTCAGGACACACACTGGAAAGTTTCCATCTCTCTCACGGGAAGATTTCCTCTGTTTATCACGTTGATATTGTGATGCTGTTGAATCTGAAAAAACGTGTGGGTAATTACTCACACACAGCACTGTAAACTCACTGACCTCTGACAGCATGCAACAGACTGATTGTGGGGCCTGTTGAACTGGTGATTTGGGTGGGTTTCAGCAGAAAACTCAAATCCCCTTGCAGCCAAGCAGGGATGGTGACAGTGTTGTGCATCCAGACCCATTCAGGCTGCTGCCTGCCCACCACACTCTTCTGGGAAGCCACACCAGCCAACAGCCCCCAGTAATCTTTCCACAATTCCCCAGAAGCAGCACCATGAGAGAGCACCTCGTCGCCCTGACAGCCGCAGGACATACCCTCAGATATCATTTTCAAGCCCAACTCCAATTTGTGAGTTTTCAGCACAGCTGGGAGTGGAACATGGTTTCCCAGTCCTGGGACAACACGCTGCTGTCTCACTTGGCAGTCCTCAAATACCTCACACATTCCACAGCATGATTTGCCACGAGTCAGGAGGACTGTGAGGTGGGACAGTTTCCTTCCAGAGGCACCTCTATGCCCACCTTCATTTGTCTTCCCTGTAAGGACCTGGCACCTGAGTTCACCATGAGTTTGAGCTAATTAAAAATAAAAAAAAAAAGATCAAAAATAAAATTGTTTCTCAGCTAAGCAACAGGCAAACCCAGCTTGCTCTTGGAGTTTCTAAGTGTTTCAACACTTACAAGCAAGCAGCACTGTATTGGTGTCTATCAGCATCTTCATCTAATGAATGCTAAAATACGGAGTTCCTTATGAAGGGAATTAGGACAGGTGCTGAACTCCAACCTGAGCAAAGGCAGGCCCTCATGTAGTATAATAACTTTCCTCCCAGCCTCAAAGTAGCCTCTGATTTCACCTTAATTTTTCTGACAAGTACCACTGTTACTGGAATTTTGTTCTAAGGGTTGTCTCTAAAAATGTAAGCCTTCAGGAAAGGAACAGAAACTCATCCACCTCCCTGGGGGAAAAAAAAACAGCAACTGAAAAAAGATCAAATAAAACATTATTAAAACTGAGTTGTTTTCCTGAGTGGAGGAAACAAAGAAATTGTTGATAAGATCTAAAGTTCATTGGGAGTTACAAGGGCAAGGGAAAAGAGCCTCAGGTCAAGGGCAGGACACATACAAAGCAAAAATAAGGGCCTGGCAGATGAATTAATTTCCTCAGGCTGAACAGTACTGGATGCAGGCTGGCATGAGAGAGAGATCTTCTATCCCACAAGAGGGAAAAAAATACTCCATGAACATTTACAAGGCAGGGCACGAGACTGAAACAACACAAAGCTTAAGACTGACATGGAAGAAAAGAAGGGTGAAATTCTTCCAACCGTAAGAGGGAGTTTGTCCCTTTCAGGGATTCAGTGTAAAAGAAGCAGCAAGAGCTCATCCTCTGGCTCACTGGAGGAGCTTTAAAGCCCACAAGAGGCTGCCACTTCCTCAGCTGCAGCCACAGAGTCAGTAAGTGACACCAAAGGCAGGACTGCTGTTGTTGGGTTTCTTCTTGCTGCCCGGCTGCTCTACCAAGCCAAGGTACTGCCCCTAGAGAAAACACACCGTGGGCTTTTAACAGGTTAACTTCAGCCCACTCTTTCCATTCTCCTTCCTATCTCTCCCCCTCCTTTTCCAAACACAAACTGCTAGTTCATGTGAAAATAACGACACTCCATTGGTGAGATAGGCAGAGGGTTGAAATTCAAGTCGGCAGCGAGATGGGGAGCTGGTGGCGCCTGCAGCGAGACAGCCCTGATGAACCCTGATAAAGCGTGGGACACATTAGCTCTGCCCTACAAAGACACTCCTCAGCCCCCCTTCCTTCTCCCCTGCGCAGCAGGGAGAGAAGAAATTCCCCCATTTGAACAGGTTATTAGCAGCAACAAGCCCAGAAAATGCTCATTTTCTGCTTTCGAGCCTAAATTCCAGTCAATGCAGCTGTAGGGCTCAGCCAGGCAACATGATCTTTAGTTCACAGCTTAAGGACCTGACACATGAAGCAGGAGCCTATGGCCATTCCTTAAGGCCCAGTGCCAAGAAAGAGTTGGAAAACAGGTCACCCACTTCTGCATTCCTTCATTAGCTTCTGCCCAAAATATTTGTCAGGCCAGAGGCACAGGAACATGCCGAGGCATAAAGGAGGCAATGCCTGCAGACTGCTCTGAGGAGAAAGTCCCCTTGGTAGCTCCACTGCAGTGATGGATCAGAGGGTTTCAGCGTGCACAGATGACCTGCACATTGCTGAGCTTTTGCTGAAGTCTTCAGAGAAAAGCAGTCAAGTACTTGGAAGATGGGAGAAACCTCTGACAGAAAGTGGCAGATTGTGGGAATTGTTTCCACCACTTGAAACTTCCTGTTTAGGTTGACCTACCAGAAGAGGCTTTCAGAGCATCTGGAAATTAGCAGGTACCATCCCTTCAGATTATCCAAAACTGAGCTGGAGGTCACAAAACACTTGCAGTGTTCCAGTGGAACAAGGCTGGGGTCCAGCTCCATCTCCACAGAGGAGCAGTACCTGCAACACCGTCTGCCCACCCAGGGCAGCCACCATCTGTGAGGCTGCGTGCTGCGAGGTTTGGCTCCAACAGCTGTGAGGAAGGTTCTTGTCTCAAACAGAGATGTCACCTCCTTAGCTCTGCTTCTGAGCTGGTGTACTTCTGACTGACCTTGGGCCTTCAGGAACACATCCAGTGAGCAGGGCAGGGCTTTACCAGCAGTGACCTCGCCAGAGCTGTTCACCCGGAGGCAGGGCCGGGAGGAGTGACTTACTTGTCTCAAGAGCTGCTCACATCTGCCTGCCCTCCCTGCCGGAGTGAGGATTCCTCCGACACTGCACGAGCAGTGGCCACTTCCCCACTGCACCCCTGGGACACAGAAGCCTTGGCTGCTGTGCAGTCTGCCAAGCACACACTGTTAAAACATTACTACCCCTGTGTGTGCTGTAATGTCACCGGCGATGGGCCGTCCCATCCATCAGCATGAGAGCTGAGTTACTCCTTATGAAAGAACTCTCGGAGAGCAAGAGCTATTTCTGTTCATCCTGAATTCCTCAGCAGAAGCTCCTCCAGGAGCCAGTCTGTGATTGCCAGAAATTATCTTATCTCTGTAAGTCTTGCCAGCGAGCTGCAGGATATCAGCAGTCGTACACAGAACACGCTGAAACCAGGCCTGGGTGCCAGGAGAAGGAAGGGAACTCCTCCCAGGGACCGAGACTGGTCTCTGCCCAAAGCTCAGTAAGAAGCAGACATCACCTACCCAACAAACTACACATCATTAAGAAGAACAAAGTTTGCTGGAACTGCAGCATTTCCTCCCCCACCATAACTTTTAAGTGTTGAGCTCAGACTACACAAAACACAGCCTCCTCCAGCTAAGGGACAATTATCTGGTTGAAAAAAATACCAGATGCTGACAAAAATAGGATTCCCAGCTAAGCCTTGTCCTCTAAAAGGGATGCTAACAATTACAGTGAGGAAAGTAAGCTCTTCCCAGCCAAAAATAATCACAATTAAATATAGCAAAGCTCAGAGTGACAGTTTCAGCCTGCCCACACAGATCCGTGCAGAAGCCTGCTCATCCCCCCAAGATACTGTCAACATTCAGGGCAATATTTCAGCACCACTTCCTGAGCTGTGACACTGCTCATGGTTAGACAGAGTGAGCTGGATTTTGCAGGGTGATCACCCACATTCATGAAGCACCACCCCAGCTCAAGGCAATGTGATGTTGTTACAGGGTTGTGGTAAAACACACAGGCCATCCCACAAGTTTGCAGCTTGGTCTCCAACACAAGTTTGCATCCCTGGTCTTACCTGAGATTCCTCAGTCCTCCTGGCCCGAGGAGTTTCTGTGGATCCATTGATGTCTAGGGTATCCTTCTGCTTGTATTTTCTCATGATCAAGCTGTCCACAACCCAGAACATAATGGCCTTGGGGAGAAAGAAGTTACACGAATACACTGCAGAGACCAAAATAGAGTCCTTCAATCATAGATACTTCTTCTCCTTTTGGGTTCTCCAGACATCCAGCCTTGATCAACCCCATATCTAAATCAGTCCTGTATCAATTGTGACCACGGGGGTTGGATGAGTCAAATTCCTGAGGTCCCCCTTCCTATTGTTTCCATAGTTGTTAGAGGATCCAGATTAAAAAAAGAGCACAATAGGTCAAGTTTCCACCAGAACATAACCACTGAACCAAGCTCCATCCAAGGCTCATCTGCCTGAACCAGTCCCTGGTCATTTCTTTGAGAACCAGAATTTGCTTTCTAACGTGGAAATGCAGCTGGGATGGTGGAGAGAGGTAGATCAATCCAACTTTGCCAGTGCTGCATCCACTGAAATGTGAATGGGATGAGTTGAAAGCGAGTTCAACTCCCTGCTTGACAAGGCACATCTGAGTGTTAACAACTTGTTCCCACTTCCCACCTTAGCAGAAACTGAGCAGCAGGTCAAGGATGACCCAGAATCAGGGGAACCACGAAAGAGCTGAGCTTTCAAGAGGTTTTGTCAAACTAGTTTTGAGAAGTACAACAGTTCTGGATAACCCTGTGCACCTTATCTTGATGTAACACAATCTGACATCCAGCCAAAGGACTGGACTGCCAAGGTCACAAGCCATCCTATAGGGCCTTGAAGGGTTTTGGGGCATCCCCATGCCCATAGCTTGCTGCTGAGATGAGCTCTCACCTAACAAGACCCATCTTTATTCCAAGAGGTGAGGAATCAGCCCACAGCAGCTCAGAGAAAGGGACGGGAGTTGGGAACAGAGACCGTGGCAGTGGCACATTTGTGACAAATATATTTATTTCCATACCCCTCCACCCTGTCCCAGCCACTTCAAGGCTGCCCCCAGCCAGTCCCTGTGCACACTCCCATGAGGGGGGACCGTGATTTCCAAACCAGCCCACCCAGCACTTGCAGAGGCACCACTTACGTTGACTATGAAAGGCACAACAAACATCACCAGGACAAGCTCCAGCTGGGGGTTTGGGATGTAACCCAGGAGGATCTGCTGAAGCTGCAGAGAAGGAAACATTTAGAAGCCTTATTTGAACAGCTCTGTTGCAAGACCTTTGATAAAAACTGGTTGTCTTCTCACATGAGCAGCCAGAGCTCTGCAGCCTGTGCTTCAACCCAGCTCTTAGAAAGATTACACAGGATATTCCCTTAGCCCAGCTGCCAAACACACGATTTTGTACAGAAACAAGTACTGCAAGTCTGTCAGTGTAACTATCCATGGCAACAACTGGTGGGACTTCCCTTGGCTCCCTGGAGCTCATCTCCAGAACAAGGACACCAGCCATAAACAGTAATCACGGAGAGGAATCCAGCAGCACCTCTGGATCTGGATTCGTGCTGCTGAGCGAGTTCATATCCCAGTGTGAGCACTGGGGGCTACCAGGTTTGAAGGACAGCCCTTTGAACAGGTAAGTGCTCCCAGACTGCTGGAGATAACTCCTCGGTCAAGTTACACACAGTGCCTGGTACCTCAGAGCCTGATGCAAGTGCACTGCAAACCGGAGTTACCACTGACTCCCAGAATTGGGGTTTACACTCATCACACCTATCTGATACCAGGTATGTAGGCTAAAAGCCCCACAGGCTATTATTTTAATTTTTTTTAAAGAGAAACGTCTGATCAACACAATTAACACTGCATCAGCTGCCATGCAGAAGCAGCTGAGCAGGAAAAGATGACACACTACTTGGACAGTTCTTGCCAAATTAATCTCTAAGAGTCCCCCTAGTTTAGGCACAGGATCACAAAACACCAACATGGACTGACTTGACAGAATAAATAGAAAGCCTCTGGCAGAACTGGAGGCGCTCAGCTGCCAGCCCAGCCCATTTCAGCCTTCCAAGAATAGGAAGGAAAATTAAAGCATCATCTTATTCCATTAGCTTTTGACTAGCAAGAGAATGCACTAAAAGCCAAATCATTATGAAAGTCATGTTTCCCAAAATTTAAGTAATAGCTAATGATTACAGAGTGATGTCAACAAGTGTGAGGATTAAAGGCCTTCAATAATGGGAACCATGAATCAGGCAAAGCTGACAAAAAACAAACCAACAGCTACAGCTAGAAAAACACTGCTTACCTTTGTCCAACCAGGGATAAGCAGGACAAGGCTAATCACAGTCTTCTCAAAAACCATTATCAGCAAGTAGAGGATACACTGGCCAATCCAGGCAGCAGCTTGTGGAGGGTCACCTGGAAAAACAAGAGTATTAAATCTGGAACAGAGGACAGGAGGAGGCAGCCTAGCAGAAAAGTTGCCTCATGCTTGATACTGACCCTCCTCTCTAAAAGGACGAGTCAGTACATGCACCCTCCTCTATAAAATAAAGTAAATGCAAATAAGTCATAAAAGATATCACCTGCAATTTGCTCTCTGCCAAGCCTTACCCACATAGTTGCCAGAAACAATTTGAAAATTTCAGGTCACCATTTTCACTGCAAGCAGCATAACTTCTCAGCCCTAAACAGAATTATTTTATTGTGCTGATGAAGTGAAGGGCTGGTTATGTGATACCGTCTGAGCAAGAGACATGGCTCCATCGCCCCAGGTTTTAAAGCAATTCAGTCAAAAACAATCAATGCTAATTAAATATGAATGTTTCCAGTGGGGTAATCACCAAGTAATAAGGAAAAGCATATTTGTATTGTTAACAACAATAATGGTTCTGTATCTATTACATGTGCTTGCTTCAGCCCTCTGTGAGCACCCTGCCAGCTGCTTATCACTTCCCCTGGCTCACCAGAATACCCCAGGTCTGCAAAACTGAGCCACTGTATCTGGCTCAGGAAAGCTGCAGCATTTCCTCTTACCACTTAAAAACAAAGATAACCCCTGGCAACTCTTGTTCCCAGCATAATCCGTCTGGAATTTGGAATTCCATCCGTGCAAGGGAACCCGTGCAGTTGGCACTGTGAGATGCAGTGCTCGGCGTGGTCAGGTGGCAGCAGGCTGAGAGCTCTGCTTCACTTTTGTCCACTTTTCAGCACAATTCTGTCAAGATGCGGCAGGGGAAGACAACACCCGCACTTTGCAAAGGCACATTTATCCACACCAGTAAAAACCCCTGGCCACAAAAACCAGCAGCACATACTGGGATTTAGCAAGAGCTGGTGTCCAACCAAGCCCCAGCTCCGTGGGGATCAGCTGCCCAGCAAGTGCAAAACAGGTTTACATTGTTTACATGGACAAATTACATTATTTGTCCTTATTCTGTCATTTGTTAGCAATGTACCAGAACATCTGCCTCATTGCAAAAAGTAAAGCTAAAAAGTAGGGGCATCCTGGTAGTGTCCAAGGTAGGATCACCTTGTGCCCCAAATTCTGAATTGCTCAAGCCATGACTGAGAAGGAAGAACAGGAGGGGAGAGGCAAGGACAGGGAGGCTGAGGATGCAGGGATGAGGAGAGCAAGCAGAGAGCCAAACCAGCAGGAACTGCATGGAGGGAGGGCAGGAAGAGGCAGCCAGGAAGGTTATGTGGAAGCACACCCAGCAGAGTCCGTGGAGGATTTCGGAGAGTGGAATCTCTGCTCCCTGGCAGACAACAGCTTAATGGGTGGTCTGTGAGGAGATGGGAGCAGTGTTAAGAGGCAGCTGGCAGCTACAGGCTGGTGCCAAAGAGGCTTTGATCCTCCTAAAAGCCTCTCCCAATAGATCAGAATGCCTGGCTGCCTTTGGCACACACGTTGGCTCTAGTGAACCTTTCTGCCCCATACCCCAAAACAAACCAATTCTCCCAGAACACTCCACATTACCACCACCCATCAGAGCTCCGAGTACAAACAAAACAGGAAAACAAACACATCCGTTGTGTCCTTCCTGCATTTGAACTCTTTCCCTTTCGCTCTGTGTTGTCAGCTGCGCTCTGTCCCCCACAGAGGGACAGGACTAACAGCCACAGCACCCTTTGTGAATCGGCTCTCTGTGACAGCACTTCCCTCTGTCATCTCCACTCACCCAAAAAGCAGCAGCAGGTTGAGATCCCTCCCAAACACCTGCCTCCTTGCACCTTTCTGGGCACAGGTTGCTACCACATCACAACAGTGAGCTGTGGTTCTTTGTTCTGCATTCTGTGCACTGGACAGCCCGAGGCAGGTTTTGGCTCACCAGGCTGATACACAGACACCAGGAAAGACAACCTGCTTCTTAACCCATCCTAGGCACAGACCTGCCTGGGTAGTCAGGACTTAACCTCCATGCCCAGCAGGGAGATCAGAGGGTGTTTCTACTGTTATTTTTTACTGCATCCTGATCTCCCAAGGACAGGAGGCTGCTCTGTGCCAAAATGATTCAGGACAAGGGTGCAAATGAAACAGCAGCATGGCCTTAAGGGCTGCAAAGATGACTTAGAGACAGCAGCTCATTTCCACTTCACCAAGGAATGCAGCTGTCTCTTCTGCCCTCAGCGGGTGTGGGGTCATCCAAGGACCACTGATGCACCCCAGTGTCCATCACCCACTAACCCAGCACCTAACACCACTAATTCACCTAACTCTGACCAATGCCAGGAACAGTCAGCCAGCATTTTCTGGCATCTCATCAGGGAGGCTTTTGGTGTGGTCCCTAGACAAGCCCCTAAGACAGATTTGCCCTATCTCCTCCTTCCACAGCAAGGAAAGGCTGGAAGACTTGAGCTGAGCTCACGTAAGTGCTGGTTTCCTACACGAAGCTGGTCAGAGGCATTCCTCAGATTCACCCTGATGTCTTTAATGGAGCAAATGTTGCCCAGAGGTGCCCTGCTCTGTGGATGGGAAATGCTTCAGCAGGAAGCATTTTTATTACATAAATCTGAAAGAGTGCCCACAAGACTTTCTGCTACTCAACACTGCCAGCCAGAAAAAACTCATCTGCTACCTGGAGGCTAAAAAACTTAAAATAAAATAGATGTCCTCCTCTTTGTTCTGTTCACAGCTTTTCTTTCCTTGCAGGAGAGTGGGGAACTGGTCCAAAGGATCTTTGCAGCCTCCACTTCACACCTGTTAGGTGATTATATGTATCACACTCTCTCTGAACCCTTCCAGTTTCCTGTCCCTGGTTCTAGCTGGGAGGTAACCCAGGACATCTCAGCTCTACACATGGAGTCCATCACAAACCGCTCCCTTTAGGTTAATGACCATCCTCTGCTAAAACCTTCTTACAGCCATCTCCCATCCTCCTCACAGGAATTAATATCCTCCTTCACCCCAAAGGATGTGAATTTTGACTGCTCTCCTCCAGCAGCATTCCTGGTGCTCCCCACCACCAGCAAAACTTCCTTGGACCTCCAGTCCAAGGACCACTGGAGCCCGTGGCAACCTCACACAAACGTGTCTCTTATTCCACTTGTGTGTGGGAGCCCGACTGCTGGGGAGCCGGAGCAGCAGTGCTTGAGATATTTGAGCTGTTACCACACAACAGGATTAGTTTTAATCCAGGCTGCCTAATGCACGGAGCTGTCAGCACAGCCCACGTGTTACTGCCAGACAGCTTCATTTACAGTCTTCTGGGGACTGTGTGCACACAGAGCAGGTAGAAAAAAAGCTTAACCACAGCCAGAGTGGAGGGTTCAGAGGGTTTGAGGAAAGACAAGTATTTGAAGGCACTGGAAGTTGAACTGGGTGACAAGGTGGGGGTAGAAAAAGTCAATAAAAACTTCTTAAGAGATGCTCAAATAGTACCTCCAAAGCCAAGGGATCTAATTATCAGTGCCAAGAACAGGAGAGTAGGAAATAGCAGTAAACTCCGAATTGCACGAAGTGCTCACCTGGAGGGCAAAACCAGGCTTTTAGAGATGGGAATGTGATGCATCAGAGCAGCCAGATAGGTCCAGTGGACAACCCAGACCCTCTCTGCATGTTCTGCACCTGAATTAAAACGATTGAATCAGAGTGGGTTGGAAGGGACCCTATGGGCAGGGACACTTCCCACTAGACCACGTTGTTTAAAACCCATCCAACCTGGCCTTGAGCACTTCCAGGGATGGGGCATTCCCAACACCTCTGGACAACCTGTCACACTGCTGAACAGGGAAAAAAGTGAGTGCACAGCTGGAATCTGCCCCCAGTTTGCAGTGTCACACCACTGCTCTGAATCTTTGGTCCCTGTGAATATTCCTGTTGCAGTGGAATAGGAGTTTATAGGAATTCCTATTCCTAGGAACAGTGCTGCTGCCATCCCGTTGCAGGAGGCTCAGAGCAAGGGACCCAACCACACACTCGCTCCCTGAGCAGGACCCTCAATCCTCTCCTTACTTTTCCCCCCTGGTCCTAGGGGTGGCAAGGCCCAGCAGGCTGAGGACAGGACAGCCCCTCAGGTTAGAGCTATTTCCAGCAGTATTTCCTCAAGCATTAGCAGCCAGCTCCCTCGACTGCTCCAGGACGTGGGAATATTTGTTATGGAAATTTTGTACAACATCGCCACGGGGCCAAAAGCAGCCTACACAGGTCCTCAGTTAAACTCAGCAGCTGGCACAGAGCATATTCTCTTAGAACTAAATTTGACCAGCGGAGTTCAACAGGCCACTAAACAGACTTTGAAGGCCTCCAAGCAAGATGCCTTTCCATTTCCAGACACTGAAAAAGCTCAAAGCATCAGGCTTAGATAGCCAGTGACCACAGCTACAGTCATACACAAATCAACATCCAGAGGGGCACCCAGAGGGACATTTTCCAGTGAGAACACTTTTCCTCCCCCTCATTTCTTAATGTTCCTCCAGAAAAATTGCACATTGCAGGAAATCTCTGTCTCTTAATGCGAATTTTTAGCATCTGCTTACTTAAGAGAAATACTGGGGTATTTCTAAAGTAATCCTGGAGAATTATTAAACACAATTAAAATGTAAGGACACTGCAGACATGCAAAGGTGTCCCCTGGGGAGCTGCTCATTGCCACGGGGGGTGGGGAGAAGAGAGCAGGACCAGTTTGGAGATGGGTTCAACCAGGCTTGATCTGCACACCCTGACTGGAGCCAGCACCTCTCCCCTGCTCAGTCTGTCCAAGCCCAACAGCACCTCCAACAATTTGGGTATCCACCTCCCACCTCTTTTGAAGCTTAAACTCTGCTCTATTCTCCTCCCTGCATTGTTCCCTCGAGGGACAGCACCTATAGCCACGACCTGCTACAGAATGGTGCATTTGTGAAATCCCACAGAATCATCACAGAATGGTTTGGGTTGGAATGAACCTTTAAAAAAAAAAAAAATCACCTACTTCCAATCCCCCTGCCATGGGGAGGGGTGCCATCAGGTGTCACAGGGTCCCATCCCACCTGGCCTTCAACACCTCCAGGGGTAGGAGTCTGTTAGCTCTGAGTAGGTGTGAGGCAACCCTCGTTCCCCCAAGCCCACCTGTGCCAAGAACACACTTCCCCAGCCTTTGATCTTAGGAGCCAGGCATCATCCTGAGAAGAGGCAGCACCTTCCAAAATGCAGTTTCGTGTGCTTAGAGGCAGTTCAGAGAGGAATCAAGAGCTGCTGGGGAAAGATGGAGTAACACAAGCAAAGAGGAACCTTTGATTCCCACTAGCTGTAAAACAGGTCATTCCTGGCTGCAGCAGTGCTGGCCATAGGCTCAGGCACAAGAGAGGCTGATCTCAGAATGCCTGTTCCTGGGTTTTGGAAATATGGAAGTAATTGATTTTTCTAAACAGTTCTGGGCAGCTGGATGCTTAAAATAGCAGCACAGATTTAAGTGCTTTCCCTCCCCCTGTCATTGCTTCTCCATTAATGCAGCTATTGCAGCTGCACGAGGGAGACAGCCAGGGCTGTGGAGGCAGGAGAAGCAACCACAGAGCAGGAGGAACTGCTGCAGCCCACACCAAAGGACAACTGCAGTGGTTTGCATCAGCAGCCGGGATGCTGGAAGGACACAGCTGCAACAGACTGTTTATTTTTTTCCCTCCAGTTTGATGCAGGAAGGTGGCTTCTGGCTCCACTGCACAAAACCACAACCATTCTGTTCTGATGGCTGGAGCAATGGCACTGAATGCTTTTTGCAACATGGATTTGGTGCTCCCCTGGTTTTCTCCTCTGCAGGACTTATGTTGCTTCCCTCAATTCTCCTGAGGAGCGAAAGTCTGGTAGAGCAATTAGCCCAGAAAATGAATCATATTCCCGGAGACTGCATCCAACTGTACAAAGTTTACAAGCGTCTTCCCAACTGTTTTGGAAGTTACTTAACACCAGAGATGAGGACGGGAGTGTTTTCCTTCCCCAGGCCCGCCACAAGATTGCCTTGGACATGACACTTGGCTCCTACCTGAATTTTCCACTGGGTTCACTCTGGCCAGAGACCTGCACCAAAAACTGTACTTGATGGATGAGATACTTCACCCCCAATCCAAGAACCAAATTCAAGCAACAGCACAAACTTGTTTTTTACTAATGAAAGCAAGGTTTTCTCAAAGGAATGAGTTGTTTCTGTGGTCTAAGCCAGCCCTAATGAGGGGCCAGCTACAGCTCAACAGAAGTTCATCACTGCTCTGCCAATACACTTTGCCTGTTTCCTTGCTTCTGCTCAACTGAAGACGTGGCATGGGAGGCTGAAGCTGTGTCCTGAGGCAGTTGGGCTTCCAGTCCTTGTTGCTCAAAAGGGGAAAAACTCCAGTTCCTGAACTAAGAATACCTGGATTCTTCTACTGTCTCATCTGACTGACTTTAGGGATCTATTATAAAGGAGGAGGAATTAGGGAAAACACAAAAGGTAGTCCCCCCACCAAGTGCCTGCTGCCAGATGCTGAAACTGCTTGAGATCAGCCTTTAAAGCAACTCTCAGGTCTGAGAGCTGGCCCTGCCACATCACCACATCTCATTCCCAGTCTGTAGCTGCTTCTGCTGCCTCACAAACCCCACCACACCCTTCACCCTCTGCCATGACCCATCTTCCCATGCGGAGTGTGAGCCCGAGTAAGTTCACAAGGCAGTGGGGTCTACAGACTAATCCTAGTTTGGCCCAAGTTTCACCAGCTCAGATGCCAGACCTGCTACTAAAAACACAAAGAAACCAGACTAACTTCAGAATAGACTTAATCATTAAGGTCTTAAAGGCAAGACTGTAATTTGTATAAATAAACTGTATTTTCTGAAGTATGACTGAATTCATCTGTACATTAAATATAATGTAAAATAGGCAAAGCATTAATTTTTCCCTTTCCAGCAGCTTCTCCTGCAAGCTGCCTCTGCTCTTTTGGAAGGGAACTGCTACCCTCTAGTGGGGCTGGCTGAGAGCAGCTTTTCAGAAACATCTCCATCTCAAGGCTGCAGTTTAAAGAGAAAGAAGCCAGACTTGAGAACTCAGTTTTGGGGCCATGCTGTGCCTGGCTGATGTAAAGCTCAAGGCAAATGCAAGAACAGCTCCACGTTCTGAATAGAGAGACAAGGGAAAACCCATGGAAAAACCCCACAGAAGAACCCCACCACCTGAATTTACCATAGGGATGTCCTGGGGTGTATTACACATCCAAGGAAACGTTCAGCTTTTCCTCACCAGCCTGCTGCACTCCAGCGGTCCCAGCATTTAACTCACCCTCATGAGCTCCTTGAAGAAGGGGTAACAGAAGGCAGCTGCTCACATTTCAGGCCCAGACTGCAGTTCCTGACATTTATTTGCTCACCCCATTCCCAGCTGGGAGCACACCAGCCCCTCTGGGCAGAGCAGGGGACACCTACCATACTCCCCAAAGACCAGGTACGTGTATTTCTTGTGCTGCACGATCCAGGAGACAACTTTCACACCCAGCCAGATCAGCAGCATCCCCAGCGTGGCATCCAGGATGAAATTAATAAGGTAGCTAGGAGCAGAGGAAAATTCAAGTCTCAGCTGTGTTCTTAAGTCTTATGCAAAATCTTTTATTTCAAACATGGAAATCAGTAGGAAAAAACCCCAGGATTTGAAATAACCCCATGTAACAATCCAAACTTGCCTCCTTTCTCTTTATTGCATTTTCCTAAGTCTTACAAGCAATTTCTTAGTTTAAAAGCTTGTTCAGGAGCGGAGAGACAGGCTCCAGCTCTCTGGCACTGCTCATTTATTCACATGCAAGAAATACGTCTTAAAAGTTACCCCCCAAAAAGGAGGGGGTTGCAGCATCTATTTTTCTTACTAAAAAGAATGAAATACCAAGTTTCAGAGGAAACAGGAGCAAATTGTTCTAAAATTTCACACAAGAAAATGGCAGCTTTTGAGACACCACAGCTGCTCTACAAACTGGGCAGCAGAAGAGGCAAAAAGTCCATTTTTCTGAGCAGATGCAAGAGGCTCCCAAAAACAGAGACGCAGACTGAGGCAGGTTTTGGCAAAGGTGATGGGCCCTGGCTCAGCAGCAGGAACCCTGAGGTCCCCCAAAACCTCAAGTTCAGATCCCAGTGCAGATCCAGGAGCTGAACCCATCCCTGCCAGGAGATTTGGGCTCAATGGATTTGCCCTGCAGCTTTGGATGTTTAAGTGTCACTGGGCAGAGTGCCAGGGGCAGGAGACTTGCAGGGACCTTGCAGGGATTGCACAGTCCAAGCTCTAATCCAGGGCTTGGAATTTTAATGAACTCAAAAAGAAAGAAAAAAAAAAAAANGGAACTCCAAAAGAAAAAAAAAAAAGAAAAAAAAAATCACACAGACTAATGTGTTTTTTATGCAGTTTTCCATTACTGCAATATTTTCTGCCAGATTTCTACAGCATGAAGAAAATGCCAAGCACAGAGCTACCAGCAGTGAACATTTCCTTTTCCAGAACTCGATACTGCCTCCGAACCAAGAAATTGAAAACAACAATCTGCTTTTGATATCCACTTTGAAAGCATAACATTAAGTTTCTCTACATCCAAGAGCTCAGACTGGCTTTTTACAGTTTCCAGCTGCTGAAATCAGAGCATTCCACACAAACATGAGGCTCTGGTGGTTTACACTGGGCAGGACACAGAGTATGAGCCTCAAAGCCCAGGGACACGGCTGGAGGGTTTTAAGCTGCCTGGTTCAGCATGACAAGTCAGGCAGTGCAGGGAAACATAAAACACACATCAAAAATAAACAACACACCCAAAGGGCACAGCATAAGCATGAAAGGGTGTATTTTGAAACACTGTCTGTTTAAAAAAACAACAATACATCATTTGAGAGGTTATGTGCAGCCCCAGCCAAACTTGTGTCTGCTTAAAGAAACATATCAAGGTGCAGCACTTTAATACAGAAAAAGGAGATGGGCCAGAAGGTTTTAAGGAGCATTTTGGAGCCTAGAGGAGTTTCTCAAAATGAGATGAGGTTAACTCTGAGACTAAATTTTTATGTGCAAAGCGGCTGAAGTAAAGGTGGTACTTCTACATTACGTCTGAAGTTGGGTTTAGAAATCCCCCAAACACGACCAGCAAAGACAACAGAGACCACAAAAACGAGCTCAGCAGGGTTTATGCCCAGGCAGTGCTTCAAATGGATCCACTGACACTTCCCAACCCAATTCTCCCTTTGACAGATGTAGGGCATGATTTCAAGTGCCTTGTGTACTTACAGAGAGCAAGGGTCCTCCTCAGTGAGATCGGACAGAAAAACATTGGCAAAGTGGATGAAGAGGGCACCTATTGCTTGCTTGGAGGTATCGTAAAACCTGGAGGAAAAACCAAGATTTTCTGGAGGAGCTGTAGAGGGAATTTCATTTCTAGGGAGCACCAGCTATTTTAGGGAGGTTTCCTTGGGAGGTAGCAGCACATTTCATTTAACAACTAAATGTCATGCAGAATACACAGGGGGCCTGTATGATTGTTAGTATAAGAGAAAATAAAATTATAAACACAGTCTTTTCAAGTTTCAAGTGAAAAATCTCACCATATCCTCCAGGGACGCCTCTCTGCCTTTGGTTCCTTAAATCGCTTTACTGCGGAGAGAATTAGAGAGGTTACATTACCCAGATCAACCACTCCACACCACCTTCACTGCAAAAGCAGCCAAAAAACCCTGCTGGACCATTAGCATTTGCAAGCTAAAAGTTGAGCAAAGCCAAAGGACCTCCCGAGGGCAGTGGTGGAGTGACTGTCCTTGGAAGTGTTCAAATGACACGTACGTGGTGCTTAGGTGAATCGGTAAAAAACCGATTTCACGGACAAAAGACCCTCTAACTGATTAAAGTTAGAAAGTGGTGTGTTTATTCAGGCGCTGACACGGGAGTAACCTCCTAAAGACGTGTCCCCCTCGTACAAAGTTCTTTGCCTTCTATTTATTATCCAAAGTTTTTACATCTTATACATATGCATAGCTCAGTACCTCCCATTGCTCTGCATTAAAACGAGGTTATTAGTCCTTCACGCGTGCGCTATTCTTTTTTTTGAATTGGGTCGGGGGTCTTGAATTGGGTCAGTGATCTTGAAAGATGAAGTCAGGAATGTCTTCCTCGCAATGACCTTTGTACCTTTTCATTGCTGGCAGGCCTTCGTGACCTCCTGGCACATCCCAACATCTCCCAGTTGTAATTGATGAACATAAAATCCAGGTGCTGGTCATGGTTCTACTGGTTTCAGTTTGTCCTTATGACAGTTCATCTATCCTATTCTCTTCCATAAACAAACTTAAAACATGTACATAATGGCAACTAATACATCACTTAGTCCTAGTTCTAAGCATCCAATAATTATTAACTTATCTTTTGTTTTTTTCAAATGAGCATCTTAATCAGTACAAATTGCTTCTAATCCTTAGCTAGAGTTTTCACTCTTTAGAATCATGATTCCTAAGGACACATGTTCAGGGTGGGCTTGGCAGTGCCGGGTTCATGGTTGGACTTGATGATCTCGGAGGCCTTTCCCAGCCTTAATGATTCCACAATTCCATTCCCTGTCCTGGATGCCAACTAACCAGAGGCAATGCCTGCACCTACGGGTCAGCGGGACAGACAGCAGAGGTGTTTGGAGAGAGGTGTGTGCTTCTGGCATCCCTCAGCAACAGCATTCCCACGCCATGGGAAGTGAGGAAAGCCAAAGGAGAGGTCGTCACTACCTACCAGCCCTAATAATCCTTCCAGGGAACTTGAAATCACATTAGTGACAGTGAAGGAATTCCTCCTTCTTGGAAAACACACAAGGTCAGGTAACTGCTCTGTTCTCTCCAGCTGGATTTGAGCAGTCAGGCTACCCTCAAGGGACAGCCTGGGCTCATTCGTCTGGGAAATGCCGTCCTGATGCAACGTGGAAGGATGCGGGGACTTCCCTGACAGGAGCCTTGGCATTTCAAAAGTGCAGCTTTGTACTGCTTTTACCAGGAAGGTGATAGGGCAATAGATCAAAAGATAACAGTGACAGGACAACGAGGAACTGTTTTCAACTAAAAGAAGAGATATTTAGATTGGATATTGGCGAGAAATTCTTTACTGTGAGGGTGGTGAGGCCCTGGCACAGGTTGCCCAGAGAAGCTGTGGCTGCTCCATCCCTGGAAGTGTTCAAGGCCAGGTTGGACGGGGCTTGTAGCAACCTGGGATAGTCGAAGGTGTCCCTGCCCATGGCAGGGGGTAGAACAAGATGGTCTTTAAGGTCCCATCCAACCCAAACCATTCTCTAATCCTTTAATCTCCCTAATCCCACAACTTCAGTCAGGTACATGCAGGGTTTTGGTGTCAGTCTCAAATCCACCAAAACCCAGCACTGCAATGACCTGATCCATTATTGCCAGTAATGAGTAACAAAGCATCAGTCAAGTTACACCAGACACTGCCGCAGCAGTTTGTGCTATCCTTATCCAGAAAAAAACCCCCTCTTTTCCTTCATCCAGCTGAATCCCACCACGAGATGTCCCTGCAGCAATGACTTCCATCAGCACAGACAAGATCTATCATCACTGATGTCCTTCAAAGGCCCATTTGCATTTCCCCAACCCACAAGCATCAGACCCATGGGNACACTGCCGCAGCAGTTTGTGCTATCCTTATCCAGAAAAAAACCCCCTCTTTTCCTTCATCCAGCTGAATCCCACCACGAGATGTCCCTGCAGCAATGACTTCCATCAGCACAGACAAGATCTATCATCACTGATGTCCTTCAAAGGCCCATTTGCATTTCCCCAACCCACAAGCATCAGACCCATGGGGCAAAGAGCACAGTGCTGCTGAGAAGCTGTTGGAGGGGTCTTCAGGCCACCAGGCCAGCCAGCTGACCACTAGCTTGATCACAGGAGCATCAGGGGTGATTTTCATTATTTTCTTAATGAGAAGTGACATGTTATGTATCCACAGCCACTCAGGCTAGAAATACAGTAATTCAGTGTGATAAGATGACAAGTAAGAGGTAAGAAGTTAATGGTGTGGTGCCTTGTTGAACACAGCTTGTCATGCCTCATTAGATTTAAGAGAGTTATCTGAGACTGTGTAATTATCAGAGACAGTAAAACTGTTGTATTAAAGATAAAAGCTAGTATTATAGAGAAATAATTAACTGCTTAATAGGGCATTTACTGAGCAGAGCTGCAGCAGGCTGTCTCCAAATTAAACCAGAAATCCAGCCAAGATTACCAGAGCTTAAACAGGGAGCAGAGTTGTTTGGTAGCTGTGACCCAGGGTTAAGGACGATGTTAAATCCACACAGGAACAGCACCACATCTCTGAAGACTCCAGGAGATGATGGAGCCCTCTCTGAAGCAACACTTCTGTCCTTAGTGAGGACAGCAGGGCTCTGGAGACTGAGCAGCAACTGCAGAGCTTCCCTCTCCTCCTCCAAGCCCTACAGAGCACCAAGCCATGGCATGCACAGGCACAGGCTCAGCTGGGTGAGGCTGGAGAAAGGCTGAAATCTCCTTTGCTCTTCTCAAAATGTGTTTCCACTCAAGGGTGGAACTGGATGATCTCTAGGCTCCCAACCATTCTACAATTCTGAGATTTTGTTAACTGTCAGGAGAAGGGGGCCCAGGTCTACCCCATCAAACATGAGCAGAGCACCACTGGGATGAGAGCCTGTCTTCTTCAGGGTGTGCCCTCACAAGTTACCACTCTGCGCCTACTTGGCTCCAGCTGCTGCAGACAAAAAGCTGTGAAGTGGAACCAAAAGGGAAGGAAGATCAGTGACAGTCTGAGAGATTCCCTGCCCACGGCAGAGAAAGGGTAGGGCAGGAAACAAAATACTTCCCAGCCCTTCCTCTTCAGTCAAGGACAATAAAGCTCATACATGCTTGAAATCCCCTCAGAACCACCAGGCTGGGTGGAAGCTGACATCTGAATGAGAACNTGGAACTGGATGATCTCTAGGCTCCCAACCATTCTACAATTCTGAGATTTTGTTAACTGTCAGGAGAAGGGGGCCCAGGTCTACCCCATCAAACATGAGCAGAGCACCACTGGGATGAGAGCCTGTCTTCTTCAGGGTGTGCCCTCACAAGTTACCACTCTGCGCCTACTTGGCTCCAGCTGCTGCAGACAAAAAGCTGTGAAGTGGAACCAAAAGGGAAGGAAGATCAGTGACAGTCTGAGAGATTCCCTGCCCACGGCAGAGAAAGGGTAGGGCAGGAAACAAAATACTTCTCAGCCCTTCCTCTTCAGTCAAGGACAATAAAGCTCATACATGCTTGAAATCCCCTCAGAACCACCAGGCTGGGTGGAAGCTGACATCTGAATGAGAACCTGTGAAATGTTAAAAGAAGAAAGATTTGAAGGAGTCTTTCAATATAGATCTGGAAAGAGTCAGAAAACTGGAAGATAAAAGCACAGTGACAGCTGTCCTCACTGTTTTTCCAGGGTAACACAGAGGCTAATATTCATTATGGTGTTCTCTTGAAGCAGTAGAAAGGGGACAGACAGCTTTGCCTGCCCTAGACACAGATAAATGCTGTGAAGTTACCAGAGCTTGCCACAATGTCCCACAGTCTGCTTCTGCTTTTAAACAAATTCTCTGATTATAATAATTGATTAAGATAAGGACAGCAGCCACAACAGCCCCATTCCCTTGTGCTGTTCCTCACCCATGCTGGAGCACCCTCCCATTGACCCCACGCTGCATTCAGGCAGATCTGCTGCAGATTTGTACATCAGCACAGGTACAAATCCCTTAATTTAAGCAGAATTAGCTGCAGCATCAACCAGCTGCTGATCAGCAAAACAGGCTACCAAGTCAAGTTTCTACAAAACTATAGGGAGAAAGTTGTTTCCCTGGGAGATGTTTAGACATGCTTGGCCGAGAGCCAGACCACCTCCCTGACGAATCTTACTGCAATCAACCACAGGATTCTGAAGTTGAGGTTTGGGAGGGAGGTGCTGACTCTACAGACAAAGCTTTTGGGATTTGATTTACAGGGATGCAGGCCTGACCCCACTGAGCTCAGCCACAGGCCCAGGGGATGGACACGGAAGATGAACCTTTTATCAGAAGCACTACTAGATGCATCAATACACTTAAATTGTGAAAGGTCCACCAAAAACAAAGGCTGAAATGCCCCAAACTGGTGATATTGTTATCTGCTTTTAAGAGGGGACTAAATTGATTGCCATAAACCCCATCTGCGGGGCCACATCCCACTAGCAAGAGGGTCAGGACTTTATTTCTGGCCTGTGCTAAAGAGGACTTGGAGCTACTGTACGAGGGAGGAAACAGCAGCTCTTCCCCTGCCCAACCTCTGTGTTATTTCTGGCAGTACATTCTCCAGTAACACATTTCAACCTATTTTGCAGGACACACCCTTTCCCAGGCCTTCCCCAAACCCCAGGAAGGAAAGAAGCCAACATGCAGGATACAGAGCCAAAACCCTGGGGTCTGCACTATTCTTAGCCTGAGCAAGGAACCACTCAGACAGCTCGACCCCAGACACAATGGGAGGAAGCAGCAGCCACTGTTTGCAGAGAGCAGCAAACGTGCTGCTGGCCAGAGAAGTGTGAAACTTGTATGTCCCATCGGGTTCAGGGAGCAGGAGAACTCCTGGTTTTCCTCCTCAAAACACCTGTCAGTGGTTTGATGACACAGACTGCTACTGACTTCCATCCTCTGGTGTGCACTTGGTGTATTTAGTCATTCCCTCCCAAACAGCCTGGTCCCAGTTACAAGAACACAAGCACAAGTAGGAAAACTGGCAGAGGAGGGGATAGAAATTGAGATTGTGTTCATGGAATCACAGAATGGTTTGATTGGAAGAGACTTTTTAAAGACACCTCGTTCCAACTCCCTGCCATTGTCAGGGACACCTTCCACCAGACCAGGTTGTTCAGGAGCCTCAGCTGGAACACTGATCCTTCTGGAGACTCCAAGTGCCCCAGTGAAGGCCACAGCGTACCCTGGCATGGTTCTCAGTTTTAAGCTCAACCCCCTGTGTCTTATTTCTACACAGATTTTTAGAGCTCTCATAGCCAAGTGCTTTGGTCACCAACCAAAGCTGTGAGAACAAACATCAGTCGTGCTTTGCACACTGAGAATAGAACATATTATTTGCTGGCACAGGAGGTCCTACAGGACACCTGTACTGGGTCTGGGCTCCTGCTCAAATGTAGAGCATCCTGGAGGAGGCAGTTGTGATTCCCTCCATATAAAACCATCACTACATTGCAAGCCAGTCCCTTGAAAAATGGAGTTTACAAAAGGAAAGATAAAAATAAGACCATAAAATCCAAGATCATTAAGAGAACAACACCTGAAGAATGAAGTGATGCACAAGCAGTTACCACAGAATCACAGATGGTTTGAGTTGGAAGGGACCTTAATGATCATCTACTTTCTATTCCCTTTTAGTATTAAAGACAGCATTTTATCCAACTCCAACTTTTATCACTGAAGTCTCTCTGCCATACAGTTTTCTTACAAATGCTGTTAAAAAAAAAAAAAACAGCTGGAAATTTAACAGACTCCTGAAAACTTTGCACGCTCCACCTCATAAATATAAAAGACTAATTTCCCTGTAAAGTTTCATGTAGCATTAAGTCACCCATAGCATCAACTGCTCACCTCATGTTGCAGAACCAACTCAGCCAGGTGCAAGGTGCTCTGCTGCTGGTGGATCACATGTACCTTCTCATGCAGCTCTACTCCGCCAGCTCATTTCTCATCTTCCCCAACCCCTTTGTTCCTTCGCAAACCAGCAGCCTCCCAGTCCCCGCTCAGCTTCCACCGCGTGGTTTGGCTGCTCAAAGGGGTGACAGCCAAGGAGAGGTCAGAGCAATCAGCAGCTGCAATTCAAAAGCTTTGTGGAAAGCTGTGTGCAGCTTAATGAAGCACACAGAGTGCTGCACAGACCTTCCAGCCCACAAAGTGCAACACGTGTTCTCAGGCTCATCCAGTTTTCAGACGAACTGAAGCAGAAGAGAAATGTGCTGAGAGCCCGGCCATGTGCAGCTCGTTGCTTAACCCACAAACCTACATGGTGTTCAAGGCAAATGAGCAAGGACCCAAGCTTCACACTGCCAGAGACACTGTTAACCTCCGTGGCTTTGTTTTCCTCTAGAAGCAAAAGCATTTACAGGGGTGAAGTTGGAATTTAAATGTTCTTGTGTGTGAACAATTAAAATCGCACAGTTGCGCACTTGTGTGAGAGCAAGCAAAGTCAGCAGAGCCTGTCTTGGGCACGGTAAACCTGCAGTGTTTTTGTGTCCCGGGCAGATTTATTTCAGAACAGAATGGAAGTCTGGACAGATCAAGTGCTCTAGCACTTATTTCTTTTTCCTGACATGAATTCACACTTCCACCCACCTTTATGAGGTATTTTCAGTGTAAAATCAATACACGAACCAGAAAGCACTCGGGATACTTCTGAAGCACAGAAACAGCACTTCACTTCAAACTATGTACAGTAACCACCCTGAACTTAGCAGTGGGACAGGATCACAGGATGGTTTGGGTTGGAAGGGTCCTTTGAAGGTCATCTCCTTCCAACTCCCTGCCAGGGACAGGGACACCTTCCACTGGACCAGGTTGGTCAGAGCCCCATCCAAACTGACCTTGAATGCTTCTAGGGATAGGGCATCCACCATCTCACTGGGCAACCTGTATCAGTGTTTCAGCATCCTCATTGTAAAAAATTTCATCTTGTATTTCGTCTAAATCTATCCTCTTTCAGCGTAAAACCACTGCCCTTTTTCCTGTCATGACTGAGCCTAGTAAAGTCACAAAAGGTGGGATCAGTTTGATTTATCTGGTGGAGATGAGTACAACTTCCATGAGTCCCTCTCAAAGTTCAGACACTTCTCAACACAAGGATGCTCTCTCCCATTTTACCATCCAGGAGAAAAACAACACTGAAAGGTCAGCTGGAAAATCCACAGGGATCAGGAAAACACAGACCACAGATCAAGGGGATACTTCTGATGTTCCTTAACAACTGTTTTCTACCACAGAAACACCACTTCTTTTACAGGAAGTCTGGTAAATTCCTATTCTCTGGCTCTGCCTCAGGACCAGTGTCTAAAACACCATCCCAGGTGCTAACAGAGCATCTCCAGCACCAAGTCCTACCTGGGGGTCAGCACCAGGGTCCCTACTGCAAACAGCTCTGCCTTCTTAAGACTAAGCTCAAGGCAAGATGTGCTGGAAGAGCATGTCCAGCAGCGACATTCAAGAGGAGAGAGGGACACTGCTGTGCCACGAGGCAGGATCAACGCATTTTCAAAAGCAAAGCTGAAAGCCAGATTTCCCACTGGGTTGTGGAGCTCAGTCCAGTCCAGCTCTCCTTGCCTGGCAGTATGAGTGTTCTCCAAGAGCAAAATCTATTTTCATACCAACATTACAAGCGCTACTACACCTCATTCAGCAGCTCAGAGGGCTGCCAAGACAGTTTCAGGAAAAGAAAAAGCTGGAAGAGAAACAAATGTTCATGCATGTCCTCAACGCTGTTCGTGGTGGTGTAGAAAATGAGTATACCAGCTCCAGGGAAAGATTTTTCCATTCACAACGGAGACAAAAATTCTTTAACTCCCCAAATCAGTTTCTCCTGCACTCTCCTTAACTCCAGTTAATTCACAAAGAAGGCTATTGATGTAATTTGTACAAAAGATCTTCCCTCACTTCAAAGAGTTTTGCTGTCCCCTGTGTAAACCTGGACAACTTTTGCTAGTGTAGAACCCCTTCCTCAGGGGAAAAAAAGTTTCAGTGAATAGCAGCAACTGCAGGGACTCAGCCCTCAAACTCAGCCCCTGCAGCTGAGATAACTGCAATGAGCTTTCCTCACTCGGCTGAGTGATGCTCAAGGCGAAGCATTACAAGCTGCTTCAGATGGGATTGCACAATTGTCCCCACTCCTCAGTGTCATGACCTCCCCAAGGAGACTCAGGAATCCAGATTGCCACATGCACACAGCTGCTGGGCTCCACCGGCTCTGCTTTCAAGTGTGTCTCAGTTCTAGGACTGCCCTTACAGCCAAAGTGCCTCCAAAGCCACCCCAGGCAGGTGGAAAGGGTAACACCGCTTTGCCATTTGATTGCCAAATGTGGCAAAGCTGCAACCACAGCAGGCCCTGGTCATACTGGGATTAGGTTTGGCTACAATCTTAAAGACCTTGCTGGAAAAACAAGAGTGTTTTTTAGGCTGAAATGAACACTGTCGTCACTATTGCTCACGGGAGTTGACAGAATAATAAAACCCCACTAAACAGCTGTCCTGACTCCCTGCCAAGACTGGGCATCATTTACTTCTGGGTCCTGTTTTCAACACACAACGGACCAATTTCACAAACTCCTCTGCAATGGGGAGCAACCACCCCACTCAATCATTCAAAATTAATTTCCTCCTCCATTAGGTTTTCCTACGAGGTTGGCAGGAGAGAATTTTCCCACAGCCCCAAGAAACGCAAATGCAATGACGCAAATTATTCTGGTAAAAACAAACTTATCCTTCCTGCAATGGCCATGCTTGGGACCCACATTCCAGAGGGATACTCTGAGCAGATCCCATGCACACACACACCTGCAAAACTTTGCAGAACACTACATTATTGTTAGTCTGAGTTCCTCTAGATGTTTTCAAGAGCTGTGAACAGTATCAGCACAATTTGGAAATCTTATCTATCCAAATCCAGGTGTTCCTATAGCTGACCTAGTACTTTAAAGCAGAAGGAATGTTAAAGGCATTGGCTTGGGTTTGGACAGGAATTCTGTAACATGGTTTTGGGTTGGATGGGACCTTGAA
>VYZQ01019306.1:0-47735 GCA_013400655.1 Mystacornis crossleyi
CCTGTCCAAACCAGGACACTTGAAACTTTTGTTTACTCTCCAGGAAACTTCAATTAATATTCTTGTGAAATAAAAAGTAAACCTGAGAGGTGCTTGAACCCCTTTTGAGAACGTTGTTTTGAGTATCAGTTACCTTGGCCTGCCTAACCTTTTACTACAATTGAAACACTTCTACTCTCTTACTGATTTAGCAGCTTGGCATCATGTTTGTTATAAATGCAGAGGATGTAACACCTCCTCATGTGGCATGAGTAGTTTTCAAGGCCAAGCTTTTCTGCTGTCGGGATGCCTTTTACTGATCAACAAGTTCTCCTTATTTGAGGTTGGAGCTCATTAACCTGAAGATTCAAAGGCTAGGATTAAGTTTGTATTTCTGAGACCGATTAAGAATTGTAACAAATACAAATGAAATTTCTGCTATAAAACATAACTTAAATTACTGTAAATCCTCATTTGATTACTGCTGTGCTACAGGTACATACTTTTCTCTGTAAGTTAACCCAACTATATTAGAATTTTTGCTTTTTGAAGTCAGTTGCTTATAGATAATATCTGTTTTTTAATGGAAGTAAAATTAGATGATTATCCTCAGTAATGAATCAGAAAAGCTGCGGTAAGTGCTGCCATGATTGTTCCCATGTTCAGTCAGGTTGTGTAAATATTTCATAGGAAAAGAGTTGCCTAGAAGGTTGTAGGAGGAACATCCTGTGAATCATATACTCTTAAAGGGTGACATGACAAGAACAAAACCAGCTGAGTGCAATCTGAAGGGACAAAAGAAGGTGAGAGGTTTCCATCAGCACTGCACATTGAACTACAAGGAAATGCAAAGGGACTAAAGTGAATGCTCACATCAACAAAAAGTGACAAAATATGAATTGAGGCTGAAAATGAAGCGATATTCAATTTGCTTTGGAGCCATGTGTTATTGATGAACTGAGCACAGAATCTTCTTTCTCACAAGTATGACCTGAAAGATGACATTTCTAGTCCTCTCTTCTCAAATAATAATATGCTGGTACTGAGCTCCTTGGAGGGCTTTTTTTTCTTTTTTTTTTTTTTTAACGTGTTATCTCTCAGTAACAGCAATTGCTGCCCCTCTTTGTTTTCAGTACATACTCTGAGCCATGTCAATGTATGAGGGCTTTGACTTCTCTTACCTTCAGCAGAACAGTCCTGTTCAACCAAGATCCGACAAAAACTGTTTAAGGATGAGAAGAAAAGCATAGAGGAGAAAGAAGAAACACCTCTGTGTTAAGAGGATTTTTTAAATGGGATCTGAGGAAGCTGCTGACCTAGGGACGGAGGTTGCGGTCTCAGTAGGGAGGACAAAATGACTCCAGTACTGAGGTTCCTGATGTTTATTGTCTCATTTCAATTGGTCATCAGCTCATTCACTATGTATAGGGCAAAACCAGAAAGGAAGTAAAGGCCCATCAAGAGCCCAAAATGCAACACTCAGTTGATAAAATTGTATCTCGTTTTGGAATGACTCCTTTAATTGTCTTCTGTTTCATCAGGGTAAAAAAAATCTCTCCCTTTTTCTTCATTTTAACAAGAGTCAGTATATATATGTATATAAACATATATATATACTTTCTATTAAAATTCACTAACTATGCTATTGCCATTCCTTTTATCTTTTCAGCCAGGTTAATAAGATTCTGTGTATACTGCAAAACAATAACACTTTTGTCTGGTCAAAAACACATTTTACATCTTCTAGGAGGAAGTAATACTTACGTAAATATGCTGCTTGCACTGTTCTGTCACTGGGAATTTGCTTTTGTGCTGAAGAAAAGTTCCTAGCTGATTGTTTAGAATTAAATGCTTCCAGAACTGTTTTTCATGCTACACTAGTGTAAGAATACTGATATACTGTAACTGCAATGCTGCCAATTCAGATTCAGTGGCAAAACTATATTGTAAGTAAGTATAATAGAACAAAGATAACTTATGTTGGTAAAAGAATTGTCATATATAACTATATTCCAGGTACTTTTACTGCCACAGTATTGGCCAGGTGACACATCTTTTCAGAGCCTGGCTCATGAAGAAATGGCAGTTGTAGGTCACAGTAGGCATATTACTTATTACAGTTCATTACAAAAATGCCTAATAAAGAATTTTCTGAAGCTCAGCTCTCGTTAATCTCGTTATCCACTTGTGGGATAGTGATACTTGCAAATTCTTCTGTGCAAAGAGAGGCAGTATAGAGGAACCAAAGAAGTGGTAAGAGCTTCCAGTAACCACTGTTTCCCCTGGAAATTGAGGATCCTTTATGATCTTTTCAGCCACTAAGGCAGAAAATGCTGACTTATAACTTCTTCATGTAGGACTTCTGGAACAGTTTGATGGAGCTCATAAGCATCTGTTGGATGTGTGAACTGTAATTAACAGTTCCAGACATGGGCATCAAGAGTTGCGTTCCCATGCACAGTGGATATTTTTCCTGCTGACCTTGTGTGGCCCACTACAAAGAAAGAGGCCATGTCCAAGAGAAGGACTGGTGCCCCCTCCTTGCTCCATATTTGCATGCACTGGTTTACCTTAGAAGTGCTTGTAACTTGACTCATGTAATCAGAATGACTTGTTCACTGTGCATGTTTAGATAAACAAAACCTGAACTAAAGAGTAGGAATTACTGCAACTAAGGAGAAAAACACCTTATATGGAGGTTGGACGTTGCTTGGATGCCGAGTCTGAAGAAATGACCTTCACTTTGCTTCTAACACTGACTTTTGGGATCACCTCAGATAATGAAACTATGCCTCTATTCTCATCTGCTAATGGGAACAAACCTTACTTTATCCTCCTGCTGTTTTACCTAATCAGATGATAAGCTCTGGGGACAAGACTGTCACTTAAAATAATAAGTATGTTCAAAACCCAGTTTGTAGGTGGATTCACTAAGCCTTGGGGGCCACAGTCACGAAGGGATTTATATGCCTTTGGCCAGTTATCTCTATGGGAAGTACCTTTTTGGGTCTTTGTTGTAGACAATGCAGATACACAATAAGTATCAGAAAAAAAAATGATAGACTATTTAAAAGATTATATTGGAAAGAAAAAAAGGGACAGCAGAAAGAAAGACAGCAAAAAAGAACCCTGGAAAAACAAAGTTAAAAATAAATAAAAACCAAAAAAATTTGCAATATATAAATTTCAAAGTTTTATGTGTTAAAGGTCAAACAGACTATGCAGTAACTTGCAAAGCAGGCAATGCTTAAACTGCATTGAAGGTTAAGAGGCTAGTAGAATAGTTTCATTAATTTCTTTTCTTCTTTCTTTTGTGATGAAGAGCACTAAATCTGTGTTATTCTAGGGTAAGAAGACAACCCAGACCATGGAATATAAGAATAGTATTAGTATGAGGCTTTTTTGCTCCTGCTGTTCTAGTTTTGGGGTGAAATCTAAGCCCAGATTTTAATCATCTGCAGTGATTAAGATCTTACTAACAAGTGGATTGACTATATAGAAAAGCTCAAGCTTCAAGTTTGAGCATGACAGTGAAAGTGCAGAAGATATTAGAGAATGGAGTCTTTTTCTTTTAAAGGTCTCTGTCATTGATGTGACTGAAGCACTAAATCCGCTTTGATAAAGCAAAATTCTTCATAGCCAGACAGGATTGGACTGAACTTCCCCCTCTGAATGGGGAAGCAGGGGAGAGCAAACATAATGGGAATACACTGCCAAACTGCGGCTCTCGTGTCCTGCTGAGCTGGAGGAACGACTGAAGTCTGTGACGGTACCTGTCTCTCATGCCTTGCTTCCACTCCGGCCCTCACTTGCCTCTAAATTAATATTGTGGAGGAGGAAACAAAGGTACAGAGTCCGAATGCATGCCCCTTGTCTCCCCCACAGGTAAAACTCAGACCAGAGAGGAAAGGAACTGTTCCACCCCTGTGGGTATAGACTCCAGTGAGTATAGACTAACATGTGAGGCCTTCTGAGTGTGAGGACAACCAAGTTATTGCTTGTGGGGTTTAGTCCTTAGTGCTGGAGAGGACAGGGAGACTAGTGAAGTCAGCTGCTGCAGGACTTTGTGTGTGATACCTTGACAGAGAATTTAAACTAGAAACCTCAGTAGAGACGTTATTTTGCTCTCAGCCAATATTCTGCAAATTGATTTCTGTCTCTGTTTGCTTGATTCTCTCTAGCTGGATATTAGCTGCTTTTCCTTACTGCCACTGACCTCACCTTTTTGTTAACAGGTGGGAATTTAAAAGGGTGTCCTGATGGTGAGAAGACAAATTTAACACTCTTGTGGGGAACTAGGAATACAATTCTTCCTGTCTTCCATAAGAATTTTTTTTTTCTATTTGAATCCTAAAAGCCCCTTCTCCTCCCATCACTGTGAGAGTTAGATCTGAATTTTTGTTTGAATAAAACTGCCAAACCAAGTGTTCAAAACCTGTGTAAAACCACACAAAGAAACTGCTGTGCTGTAGTAATATTGGAAACAAAAGCCATTCTTTCACGTCATTTAACACCGTGGATCAGCAAAGAGGGAATTAAAAGTATTCTGATTGCTATTTGATTTTGTATCTCCCAAGAAAATTAATTAAATTAGGGTTTTGTTTAATAATACTTAATGAAAAAAACCCCAAACCCAAGGGATTGTTTGGATTGTTTAACCGTCCATGTCTGGAAATCCTAATGAATCACCTCCGAAGTCAAAAGGAGGTGTTGCAGAAGCAGACTTTATGCAGAGTGGAAGAAAGGCAGTTCTTAATTTTCTTGGGTAATAATTCAGCATTGAAAGATTGCTTTATGCTAAAAATGCGAGTAGTAGATTTGCCACTGTAATCTTTTCAGTATCTCCAACCTTTTCTATGATGACGGTAGTTACCTATTTAGGTCTCTTTCTGAGCTGTCTGCTAATCATTGCTGTACTGTACTGCTATAGTTCAGCAAAGCTGGGACTGGATGCACAGGGTCCCTTGCTAAGTCATGTTCATGCAACACATCATGGCTATGGAAGTCTGACACTGCTGAACAGCCTTTATTTGAAAATGCATAGTAGAAAATGTCACATTTGCAGATAAAGAGTGAACATTCCTATCTATGCAGGCAGAACTGATTTTCTCCCTCCACATAAATATCACAGTTCCTTGGGAAACTGTCTTTTATTGATGGATCCGAAAATAGCCTCCTTAAACCTTTCAGTCAGACTTAAGCCTTTCAGCCAGAATGGTCTGATGTCAGATCTACAAAAGTTATGTTGCCTAAATTATAAGCTTGATCTACTTTTTGGATGTATGAATTCAAATGTGTTCTTTGCAAATCCTAGCAATTTTGGTGTAATCAGAAGAGATTACATGCAATTTCATTGTCACTGAAACGAACATCCACAAGGCTGCAAAGCACAGGCAAGACAGCTTTCTTTTCTGTAGGAATAATAGCCCACTGTCTGAAATAGATGTAAGATTTCTGTGATATATTGGGCTGTCCAGTGGTGCCTCAGGTAACATCAGTTTTATCCATGCAGCCAAGGTTCCAAATCTTGTCCACTCTGTTTCTTTCTGTTGGTGATTTTCCTCCATTAACTAATACCTTTCTGGTTATGTTTTTGACTTTGTTGGGAATCCAGTCAAGGAATCAGTTTAGATCCTGTTCTTCTGGGAGTTTCTATAAAAGAATAACTACAGTAGTGATGAAATATGATTAAATATTAAAAATAATTTATTTTAATGATGCACTTCTATAAACTTGTTTTGCAGTTACTGTATTTTTCAGTAATTCGTAGATTTTTTTCCTGTCTCACTGTAACAGAGCACAAAGTGCCAAAGGAGGTTGACAGCAGATTTTTCACACAAAATATTGCTGTGACCTATAAAATGCAGGTTTGAGTCTTCTAATTTACTTAAGCATTATTTTCTTCTTTATACTTCTACTTTATTCTGCATTATTTTCTTGCACATGAATCTTTGAAAAGCGATTGTTCACCTTTTTGTGTGTATGTAATGGTATGTGCAAAAATGGCTGAAAGCAATGCTGGAAATAGGTATTACAAGGGGATGGTGATGGAGTTTTTTTCCACTTGAGTGGAAGCATTTCTTTGATGATGGAAGGATGGAGGGGTCTCGTTTTGTTGTGATTCTCTCTCAATGCAAATGAGCTACTAATTAAAGAATGCAAGATAAAATGACTTCACCTTACCCACAACTCAGGCTTCCCAGTCTCCAGAAATCTTCCAAGATGTGTCTGGTAGGGCAGGTGTTCCTGTTAATAACTTCAAAGCAAGTGCTGTTCGATTCCTTTGGAGCAGGTAGACCCTGGATCTGGGATTGTGCCTCACTGGATCCCCCCAAAGGATGAATGCCATATCAATACCAGTTCTGTGTTTTGCTGCATTTTCAGATGCAAAGTGTGCTTTCAGTGCTGTTTGATCCCCACAAACAAAACCTGAACATTCCCATGTCTGTCCTTAGAAGTATACACTTGTATGAAATACTGCAGTGGTTATAAATGTATGGGAAAACTGACATTACTGTCCTTGGAAATATAAATGAATCAATTTTCTAAGAGTTTCATACTGCCATATGTATGTATATTTTGCAAGATTTTTTTTGGAGCAAATTGCCAAATGGATACCATATAGCATGAAATCTACTGGAAAAGGTGATTGTTCTTACTGAAGAAATAATTTTTTGCAGTAATTATAAGTTCCTTACTTTCCTTTAAATGTTTGAAGGATACTATCAACTGAACTCTAATAGTTTTATCTTTATTGAATTTTGTAACAATATCTAAAAAAGGAGTCATTCAAACTATTTCCAATGAGTCTGTAGTTTATTATAAAATCTGTAATAATGTAATTTGAGTTTCACCCAGCTTCTAAATGCTGTGAGCAAATTCTTTCCCACATTGAAAAACCTGCTGTCAGAATTGAAGAGGCTGCAGCAAAGAATTGTATAAGTGCTTAGGACTGTGAGGATATGAGTTATGAGGACAGATTAGACAGACCTAGCTACAGGCTGTAGTATATTAGACAGCGTAGATAAATTGAGGCTAAGAGGGCATCTCACAGTGGGATGAAATATACTGAAGCAAGGCCATAGATTGATACCTCTCCATGGTTTAAGACTAGTTGCTTCAAAAATGTGAGGTTACATACCATGAAGTTGACAAGTAGACTTTGAAACTTGTAGACAAGGTGTTGAAGTGAAGCATTTGAGTTCAAATAAGGGAAGACTGTAGCAAACCATATGATTTAGCAATAAACAGAAATTATTTCAAGAGTAAATTGGATTAAGCAACCTGAAAAAGAGTAATGAAAACATGGTTTCAGGTGAAGAAGAGTGCAAGGACTGGAATAGAATAACCAAGATATAAACAAAACCTCTCCTGAAGAAAATACATTTTCCCCCTAATAATTAAGAGATCTACCTTCCACCTTGCCTTGCTGGCCTTGCACAGTTTCTGCTCATGTTTCAATCAATTTGGATGTCCTTCTGCTGTTAAAGCTTAGGGCTCCCTCAAGGTATGTAAAGTAACTCAAAAGAAATGTGGATTGCAAAGGTTTTTGAAGTACTTTTATTTTTAATTTGCTACTATGCAGTAGTAGCACGTACACATATCTGAGGCCCAAATGAAATTGTACCCTTTCGTCTATTTACTAAGGTTAGCTCACATGCCTGGAGGTAGAAGGCTTCATGTTCCTCATTTGGTGCTTTATAGAATTTCAAATCATAGTTATTTGTAGAAGAGGCTGCTTCTATTGTATCATAAGAGTGACTTTTTTCTGTGTCTCGCTAACTTTGTTAAAACAAGGATTGAATTATAACTTCTGCTCTACTGACCTCTGTGTGGTTTTAAAAAGTTCATCTTATCAGTTGTACTCATGGTACAGAACTAAAAAGTAGCTGTTTCTTGACAATAAAGTGGAATTTGCTTCCCTTGGAGGTGTCCATCTGTAGGAATGGCTTATGCTGCTTGTTGGGACCACAGCCTTTGTCAGGGTAAGATATACCTGTGGTGTGGTGTGATAGGATGGGAGTGGGGAGGTGTTCTTTGGCTCCTCCACCCTGAGTGTGGTGGGTTATAATGCCTTGGCCAGCACCTGGATGCCCATCCAGCCACTCCCTCCCTCCCTTGCTCAACAGGACAGGGGTAGGAAATTAGATGAAAAAGCTCTTGGGTGGATATAAAGACAGGGAAATTGCTCACCAGTTATCATCACAGCCAAAACTGACTCGACTTAAGGGAAATTAATTTGATTTATTGACAATTAAAGCAGATTTGGTTAATGAGAAACAAATACAAGATTAGAACACTTGCCCTTTCTCCAGCCTTTTCCAGGCTCAAATTCACTCCTTCATTCCTGCCTGGAACCTGCTGTGCCTGGTATGAGGAAGCCCTGCATGTTCCTCAAAGATATTGCCCCTGACAGTAGCTGGGTACCTGCACCCCATACCCTGAGATGTATTAGTCTTTCGTTTTTTTAAGGAAGCTAAAAAGTATTTTTGACAAATTAGCTTTTTCTTTTCTGCAGTCTATTTTTGGAGACATTCCTTTATTTCCTTTAGAATCTACCATAGTTGAAATCTTGATGTAAATTAGCCCAAAAGGAAATCCTTTTCTCTGTCAAAACATTCTTTTAAAGTGAAATGATACTTAAAGACTTTAGTTTTGAATACACATTAAGGAAAACGTTGCTATCACTTTCCTCATTTCATTGGAGAGGTGACCCTAGTTGATCTGGCTTTTTTTTTTTTTTTAATGAATCAGTTGCTTGAGCACTGCCAGACAACTAATTAAGTTCCCAGTTATTATGAATATTCTATCCTCTGATGGCTTCTTATATTAGTAAATATTTCTCACAAGGTCATTGTTTCCACCTGGCATACAAAAATTTTTCCCTGTTTTTTTAAGGAATGGTAGTAGGAAATTGGCATCTTACATGGCCTTCTTGCTCTTAGATTAAAAAATTTCTATTTAAGAAACTTTAATAAAAACATGATGGTCATACTGCCCTCATGTTGATGTGAACAATATGATCACACTGGAGGATAATCCTGCTGACAGTTCACCTATGACAAATTTTACAGCTGGCCCAAAGTCATACCTAGAAGGGAATCTGTGTGTTCCCCTCCTTCAAGAATACAAACCTAAGAATACAGTAAAAACAAACCAGAAGCTTTCATACTGAACTTATAAAGCCAAAGTTTGTCACCAGTCAAATAACACAATCTTCTTACCCTGGCGTGTCCTGTTAAGATGCTGTACCTGCTTTTTTTTCCCAGGAAGAAGCATTTCATTTCTTTTCTTTCAGCTAAGCCTGGAGTGCAAAGCACAGCGGCTGCGGTCCAAAGATAGCAGACTTATAGGTGTGTGTTTTGCAAATGTGGAAAATGAAGTTCAGCCAGAGATGTTTCTTTCCATTACCTTAGAACTTGCTACTCTAGTAACAGGAACAGCCTCCAAAAGTCTCTTCTCTATTTTTTATTTTCTTACCTTTTTTTCCCCCCCCTCTTTTTTTTAACTATGTTATGTGAATATTGAACCAAATATAAAGGTTCCCTCCACATGTCCATGCCAGGCATTCTCCTGATGTAAGATCCTCTAATATAAAAGTCAAGTTTATCTCTTGGCAGAATATTAATGTTAACACATTTTCACTTGCATTTTCAACACCATCATCTCAATGGACAATCAGATCTGCAAAGTAGCCTTTATCTGAATGAAGCAATCTCTGTTTAAAAAAAAAAAGCTTTTTTTCTGTTTTTTTCAAGTGTATTCTCATCTTACTTGTATATGGGATGTGATTAAAAAAAATGTAAAGAACATAGAGCGAGAAACAAGACTTGAAAGCATTTGGGCAAATATGGAAAATATACGGCTTATTTGAGAGATACTAGAAGTTTGTTTAGGAAAAATACTGCCAAGACAGCTTTCCAAATTCGTTTTGTGTGACTGTGACAAATTATAGTCTTTTTGCTGTAATGCAATATGGAAATTTGCAACTGCATCAACATAGTATCTAGAAGAATTTACATACCCCTTCATCCACACATGTCCACTATCAGTTCCTCAGACTGCTTGATATTTAGAGTTTTATGTGAGGTCTGAATTTTTGGAGAAGGGATGACTCAAACACGTAGGTTATACACAAAGTAAAATTCTCAAATTGTTATTTGTCAAACATATACTTTTAGTATAAAAGACAGGAGTCAAAATTTTCCAGCTTGGCTGCCTAACAACATGCCCTGTTTTTCAAAACTGTCTAATTTCTGCCTAGTTTTCTATTGTTTGCCCTGAGACTGAAGCATTGGGATTTCTCTTCAGTGCTGCCTTTATACCATGGTGCTTCTCAAATGAATATACTATATTCAGTGTAGAGACTGAACTTTGCTGAAAGCTGGATGCCTTCATGGCAATGAAAGGGAGGCCCCAGCCTCATCAGGGATACTGCTGTGCCCCCTCCTTGGGCAACACTAATGTGAGAGAGGATCTGTATGAGTGTGCTGATTCAGAAAAATCCTCCTTCTCCTTATCTGGGATAAGGCACCTTCTGTTCTGTAAAACATCAGCTCTACCCATACCTGATATTTATTTACACTCAAGCAAATCCTCCCACCTCTGGGCTCTTTGCAAGACTGTCATGAGAGAAGAGTCACTGCAGACCTCCCACATAAGAGTGAGAGTGAGCAAGTCTTGTCTCTGGCTTGACTTGCGTTTTGGGGTGCTTGGTGACCAAGAAGAGAGCTTGTGAGGATGGGAGCCCAAGCTAGGGGTAAATTCTTTTGTGGAGTACAGTCTGTGGAATTAAGTCAAGACTCTACGTGAAAATCAATGCTTTTTTCCCAGAGTGAGAAGCTTAGGCAGAATACATCTGAGCCATGACAAGAGCTATGACTGATAATGCTGCTCAGCACCTCAGAGTATAGGTCTTCTGTACAACAGCTTCCATGCTGCATGTGTTGTTTCATCTTCTATGAATTACGCAGTTACATGCCTGTTAAAGCCCTTCTTGTTTCCTCTTCTGTAATTCAGACTTCATTTTTTTTCCAGTTAGGAGGCCAAGTCTCCTTCGAGTCAGAATAACTTGTTAATATGGAAAAAAGACTCCATTTGTTTTGAATATGAGGATGATTTTGATTATTCTCTGTAAAGTGCTGTAATTAAAAAAAAAAACCCAAACAACAACAAATGAAACAGCAAAGCACCTACATGATAATGTCCTTTCTCAAGCCTGTGCAGCCCCTGGCTGGAAGGCAGAATTTAGGTTCTTGATTTATAAATTGCTATAGCTGAGACAATAATAAATCATTCTCCACTATCACATAGCAGAGACAAATCAGATAATTCAGATGAGATCTCCTTTCTGCACCCTAAAGTGAGTGAAAAGCAGAGATAAATTGCAATTCCCAAATCAGTGGCAATACAAACCAGAGAGGAATCTCCTACTAAGATGAATATAATTGCATCTTGATTTCTAAGGCTCTAGGTTTTTTTTTTTCTAGGTTTGTAATTCCTAGAAAAATTAAACAAGTTTCACCTAAAGCTATTTTTAGTGTATACAGGTGTATTTTGGTGATGGTAGGAACTGTTGATATGTCAAGGGTAATTTTTGATGGCAAGATATTGAAAGAGAACACCAAATTGTATATATTATCACATTTGGTGATGAGCAGCTCTAAGCCCAAAGTAACATAAATTAAATGTGTATTACATTTTTCTGCACCCTGGGGAAGTGCAGAACAAAGTCATGCAGTGATTACACTTCCACCAGCATGCCAGTAACAACTCCAGATGGCAGCACTTTAGCTGCAAACATCTCCAGGTATAATGGAAAGGCTAAAAATAACTAAACAGCAAGGCATGACCTAGTGACAGCCTAATTTGCAAAAGGAATGAAGAGACAACAGGACTGTTTAACTGAAGACATCTGAAAGAAATGGCTTAAGCTGTGAACAGATTCTTGTAAATACAAAATTTTCTTAAGGAAAGACATATGCAAGATCTGCCTTTTCTTTCTACATAACTCATCATGAAGATGGAAAGTGTATGTTCATTCAAGTGCAAGCTTATATGTATAACCTGGTAGGAAAACACTAAATTGCACTCAAAAAGAGATGAATCTTCTTCATTAAGGCTTACTGTCATCCTGATAGGAAGGCAGAAGAATCTGTATTTGCCTTCAGCAGATTTGTTCTCTGGTTGGTTGATTGGTTAGTTTATTTGTTTTAAAACAAGATACTGGAATTTAAATATATGCCTTAGGAAGCAATGATATTTTCATTTTTTGCTTATTGCTCACAAAGTGCCCTAGGACATATTAAATAATTACCATCCATTTAAGACTGAATTTTATAGGATAATTTTATTTGCTCTGTCATTTATGTGCTAACAATCCTTGTATCTCTGAGCATGAAGCGGATGGACTGCTGTTGGCTCTAAAAAAAAGTAGGGGTTTCTGTCAAATACATTTTGTATCATGTTCAAAGAAGTTACTGAGCCAAAACAGAGGTGAGGGTGCTACCAGGGCAAAAGTGAATTACAGATGCAAAGCTTATTCTGTGAGAAACTAATATTACTTACATGAAGTTCAGATGAATCAGTCAGCAGTAACTGCTTCCCAGTTGTCCTTTGCCAGTAGATGTGGTTGTATGGTGAAGAGCTCCTTCTGAGGAAAAAATAGTATCTTGAAGAGAATCGTGTTTTCTTTAATAGTCTGTAAGTTCGCTGTCTATTGTAGCACTAACATAACCTTACAGACTTAGCTGGACAGATTTCTTTTTACTGCAGCTGATAAAACTTGGGTGTCTTTAAATTGTCAGTGGTGATTTTATTAGTGTATTTCAGTTCAGAACTGTCCATGGACTACAAGGATCATAGACAGTATGATGGGGACAGTCTTGAACGTCCGTGGGAACAAACACGGAGAAAAGTTACTGTTATTGCCGTAACGCTGAGGAGGGTCAGACAAGTCTGGTTTCACAGTCTGAAAGCACAGACAGCACCTGAACTGTGTGTTGTCCATTGCCTCCAGTAGGCTGTAGCTGTGCTGCAATCCCGTCTCTTGTGGATTTTGCATTCATCATTTTGTTTCCTGCTGTTGCCATCATCCCTCCCTCTACCACATGTCCCAAAAGGAAGGTCTTCCTTCTTCCCTCTCTCAGGACCGTAGCTAAAAGTCATCTTTTCCCTCCCCAAGCTGAAGAGGTTGGTTCCTGCAGTGCCTTACCCAACCGTCTTGTGACCTCCCCACACGAGATGACAGCAAGGATGGCATGCTCACTCTAGAATTACCAATGTGTCTCATGGTCAACGTGCCTGTGTAGATGGAGACAAGGAGGAGAAACTTATGTCTGTCAATAACTTGAGGTGTGTAAGATTAACTTCTTGAGACAGTGGGGAGCAGTCATTATATAACATCCAAAAGATGAGGCTAGCAATTCTTCCTTGTCTATCACTTGATTGTGGCTTTCAAAATAGTCAGGTAAAAGACATATCATTCATGATACCACCATTCTAAAAATTAAAAAAAGGCTCATGAAAAATGTGATTTTCTGTTCTGTACACTGGCAAGACAGAAAAANACCTATATTCTGGCCTTTATTCTGGATCCCTTGAAATAAATTTTGAACTGCACCCGAGAAAAAGGTCTCCCTTCCTTCCTTTATCCCTCTTCTCCCCGGGGTGGCTGACAGACAACCTTGGGGCTTTGGCTCTCTGGAGCTTGGAAGAGCTAGAGCTCCAAAGGAGCAGCGGCAGGACCGCAGGTCCCAGGTTGCTCTCTACTCTTGCTGCGGTGGCCGTAGCGAGCTAGCCCGTGGTCAAGCGGTCACCACGACAAAAAGTGACTTCTGCTGATAAAAAACACCTTTGACAAAAATTCCAGACTTGCAAGACCTGTACATGCCCTGCCTAAGGTACAAGAATGCCATGAATCCCCATTCATTTATATCTGAGCTAAAAAATCAGGAAAACCTTGTTAAATTAAGTATAGTTTCAGGCTTATGAGGTTTATGGTTCAGACTCGAGATAAATCAGGCAAACATCAACACTTCATCTGCTTATCCAAATTAACTCTCATAACTTCTGAAATTTGTTCATGTTGCATTTTCCCAATGCAGGAAGAGAAGTTAATGAGACACTTGCTTATATTAATCTCACTTCCAGTTTGACATATGTGGATAGCTAATACAATTTTAAAGATACAATAGTTCAAGCACACTGTTGTGATAGGCAAATATTTATACATATTCATCTTGTTATATTAATGAGTTTATTAAATATGTTCTGCATTTTGGGATATAATAACTTTTTAACTATACAGAAGCAAAATCAAATGTGATGACTTTTAAAAGATCTTTCTGTAAATGAATGTTCTGGTACTAGAAAAATTTGTTGTTTGGGATTTATTAATTGTAAAGAACTGTGTCTTTACTGGATATTGAATGCCTTCATCTCTGCAGAGGCATTTCTATTTGGAGTTCCATCCATGCCTGCCTTCCCTGTCATAGGCACAAGCCTCAATAGAGGAAGATATTTATCATTTTCTATTTAGAAATTAGTATTCTGGTCCCTCTGCAGTGCATATAATGTGCTTGTTATGCTGGAGTTTCACTGAAGTAGAAGTGATTGTACCAAGGGAAAATTTTCTCTCCATCAGGTTTGAAGTGCATGCCTCAGGGATGGGAGCATCATCTTCCTTTCTTGCACACAGTCACTCTTCTTATATCAACACCAATTACAAGGTAAGGTTCAAACCTTGCCTGTGAGTTTGTTCATATTCAAGCCTGCTGAGAACAACCTGTCCCTTCCTCTCAGCAGACTCTCTTCTTGCATTAGAATTCCCTTTCCTTTTTGTATCTATATAAATACACAGAAACTGTCTCTTTCAGCCAAGGACTTTGAAAAGCCATGAGTTCTGGTTAGTTCTTAATATCCTTTTGAGGTATTCCTCTGAAAAAAAGTCTTCTCTTTTGATTAGACTGTAGACTTTTTGGAGTTTGTGTTCTGCTATGCAAAATTTTAAATGGGGAACATCGGCTTTTACTTAATGTTCATAAAAACTGGGGAAAAAGTTCTTGCATACAATAACCTATTTCTCTTTAGGAAAAGTGGGAGTGGATTAAAAATTTGCTCTGAGTATCTGAATGAAGACTAAGGCTGCTAGAACTATTTTAACCTTTAACCTGTTCTCTCTGAGAAAACTGTTCAGGAGGGTGCCTGCATTTGGGGCGTCTTTGGTTCAGGTAATTTTAAGCCAAAAATGATAATGTGCATAAGGTTACACTGGGGAAAACTAAGGCAGATTGTCCATGCAGGCTTGTGTTTTCTGGCTGAACGATGGTAATTTTATTTCTGCAGGAAACAAAATAATTCTGTCTCTCTTAGAGCAGAAGCTGTCTCAATCAGCATGTTTGTTTCTTGATATCCTCAGTTAATCTCAGTTACTTTTTTGTGCTTTTTCACCTTGAGTTTATCTTGTTAGGAAATTCCTGGTAACCTTCTGTGATAAAGGCAGTCCCACATTAATTAACAGATGCCTAATTTTGTGCATAAAGTCGCACACTGTTATGGAACTGTGCCTGGGAACTTTCCTAGGAACTTCAGGAGTAGAGAGGTTTGTGAAAGACTATCATGGTACACTGCTATGCTGTAGTTCAGCAAAAGTATATAAAAAGTTGGGTGTATATAAAAGTATATAAAAAGTTGGGTGCTTATCCGTGGAAAATTTTTTTGTTTTTGTAAAACTCACCCAGAACTTTAGCAATTGGAAAAGGTTCTTAAAATAGCCACTTGCTTCCTTTCTAATTCAGTGGCTTTAATATAAAATGACTGTAACAAACTAAACCAAACTGTAAAACTACTGTCCTCCACTTCTGATTTCTGCACTGTTATTGATCTACATTATTCTATAACTTTGGTGTCTGGCAGAATCACAGAGTGACACAAAATGTGCCCACAGCTTAACATTTTCATTTATCTTAGGAAAAAACGCAACCCTGAGTGCTCTGAAATTCCATCAGGTTTAATAGGAAAGCATTTTATTTAGTAGAAGTTTGAGAGGAAGAGTGAATTGAAGGGAGCTCAACTGTTTTTAAAAGTTGGCTAGACTTCTTGAACTTTTAATGCCAGGATAAAAATTTCATTGAACAATGGGAGAATATCTTCCCTCTTTGAGCTGCATGTAAAGTATCTTACTGCACTTAAGGAGACACTGCTTTCTTTACTTGACACCATGACTATATTGAATTTCGTGCTTGCAAACATCATTTCAAAAGAGATGAAGATAGAGAATTTATTCAAGACCCAGTAGGAATCTTGCTGAAAAATGAATGCAAAATTAGCATTAAATTTTCTTGAGACGTCAGTATTTCTTTGTTTTCCCTGTATATTTTCTTCTTACTTCTTCTGTAAAAGTCCAAACTCAGTAGTTTATTCAGAATCTATCCAGTTGGATAATTTTCTGTCTCGTGGTGGAGCCAACCTATTTCTCTTCATAGATCCACTGTTGTTGCATCACACTACTTACTAAGGCGGGCATTTTAATGATCTGTAGGAGAATATAAGTTTGGAGCAATTCCAACACCTTCACACTTCCCCAGGACGTTGAGTTAAAAAGTAAACTGCACTCATGAAGAGACCAACCCAGAGGCAGAACTGAGTCTGTGCCAGGCAGCACTACTATTTACAGGGACCCAGCACTGGTGGGGCTCAAGGCTAGGTTGAATGGGGCTTTGAGCAACCTCATCTAGTGGTATGTGTCCCTGCCTATGGTAGGGAGGTTGGACTATGGGATCTTCAAAGGTCCCTTCCAACCCAATCCATTATGTGAATCTTTGATTCTATGATCTTGGTTGGGGAGCAAAGAGGGAAAGCCCTGGCAAGCTGGGCTTTACTTGTGTGCTGTCAGGGAAAGGGTATTCCTGGAGGTCTTAGAACTGCTGCTCTTAGGAAGATTTCCTCTGCCTTTCCACCCACTCTTTCCTGCTTTCTTATGTGCATCTTCCTCAGACTCACCAGCCATCCTACAAGGCTATGTGTTTTGCTCGCTGGAGCAATCTGCCCCCTCAGATACACTAGACAGTAGAAACTGTTCTCATGCCTAGATCTGGCTCTGTCATCAGCATAGTAGTGAGGAAAGAAGGCTGTGCAAAACAGAAAACATCAAATCAGCCTTACTCAGTACCAGCCCTCTGAAAACAGCCCAAATATTAACCAGAATATCTAATTTGGACACACTGCTTCTCATCAGTCACCAAACACTCAGCTTTGGAGAGACTGCCTCACTATCTAATCCTTGGCCTAAAACTATGTAAATAATACCCTGTGCTGTCAGGGCCCTGAGGACACCCCCAGTCTTGCCTGTGCCAGTCATGCCCCCTCAGGGCTCCCTGTCCCCTGCCCAGGGCTTGGGACCCCACGCCAGCCCCTGTCCCAGGGGTGCTGCAGCAGGGCTGTTCTCCAGCTGCCCACAGCCCTTCCCGGCCATGGGCCCTGAGCCAGGCACAGCTGCAGCTCCACATCCCAGCCCAACCTCAGGCCGTTCCTGTTCCCCGCCCCATGGAGCGGTGCTGGGGCTGGGGCTGCCCCGTTATCCCGTGGCTGCCCCACTCCTATCTGGTCTGGGCTGCAGGCCCTGCCCTGATGTCCCCAGCATGGGGAGCTCTCCATGGTCTGGTTGACGGGGAGGCCGCGGTGCCCTCACAAACTCCATTGGCACAGCTCTCCCATAAGTGAATATTGAGATACCGTGAGTTTTTAATACATTTCTTCACAGAGTGACAGAACTGTTGAGGTTGGAAGGGACCTCTGGAGATAATCCAGTCCAACTCCCTGCCAAGGCAGGGTCACCTAGAGCAGGCAGCACAGGAATGTGTCCAGGGTTTTGAATGTCTCCACAGAGGGAGACTCCATACCCTGCCCTGACAGCCTGTTCCAGTGCTCTGCCACCCTCAGTGTAAAGAAGTTCTTCTTCATGTTGAGGTAGAACTTCCTGTATTTTATTTTATGGGCATTGCTCCTCATCCTGTTACTGGGCACCACTGAAAAGAGTCTGGCACCATCCTCTTGGCAGCCACCTCTGAGATATGTATATGCATTAATGACAGCCCCTCTCAGTCTTCTCCAGATTAAATAGACCCAGCTCTGTGGAGGTTACCCCCTGGGGGGATGAACCTTGGGAGTGGGAGCATGGGTCAGGTTACACGGGGCTTTCAGGCTACCTGATGCTATTGTGCCTAAACCTGTTTCTCATTGGTCATTTCAAATGTAACCCCACCCTGGTAATGCTGTGCTTAGGGGGGTGTTGAGATGATTCGAGGGAGCTCTCTGAACAGTCTGTGCTAGGCCCAGCCCCGAGGCTGTGAGAAAATAAAGAACATCTCTGAATATCTACAATGAATATCGTCCTCTGATTCTTTCTACGGGCCGAAGCTGTCTGCCAGGGAAGGTTGCAGGCCAACCCCACTGCAACACAGCTCCCTCAGTCTCTCCTAATAAGTGAGATGCTCCAGACCCCTAATCATCTTGGTAATTTAACACTTTTAGATTTTCAAGACTTTGGTGAATTATATTCCCCAATTCTTCAGCAAGAAGCTCACAGGACAGAATGTGTCTCCTATGACCACATCCAGACCCCAAGGGGATGCATTCATCAGGCCTGACCAGTGCCGGGCTGCAGCAAGACTCTACAATTCTTCTTAGGAAGAACAGAAACTGAGGAACAGTAACAGTGCCAAAAGAGCAGAAGTGCCTGCAAAATGCAGATTTGAATACATAAATGTTGAGCTTATCTTGGGCTGCCTAGCCTTATTCTTGTACAATAAAAAAAGCCCCGATGAAAAAATAATTTTGAAATCAGAATTGTGTGAGAGGAAGGAAAAAGATAAAGTCTCTGTAGGGGAGAAGGAAAAGTGTGGTGTCCACTGGGTAGCCTGAAATGTACATTCTAAGTATTTAATTTTTTTCTTTAATACTTTAAAATAAATAATAAATAAATAAACACAAAATGTTGCCACTGATTGATATACTCCTGAGACTTCTTCGTCTTAGTTTCTGATCACTCCCCTAGTGCTTACATAAACAGCCTTAAGGTTTGCTTTTGGTATTTTACCTTGTGGTCATGTTCAGAAGCTGCTCCATCAAAACAAGGTTTTATTATTTTCAGAAGTTTATGAAGCAAAGAATTGGAATAGCTGGAAACATACAAAGTAGTCTAATGTCACTCAGTAGTTCAGTTATAAATTTGAAATATGTAAAGTAATAATATAACATCGACATTTACCACTTGAAAGATCCTATCAGATTTTTTACAGGAGAGAAAAGTTGGAAACCAAATAAAAATACCTCTGGGGACCTCCCCAAGCAAAATTCAAATAGCCTATGAGAACATCACTGTAGGGGAAGGCACTGAACATAAGGCAGTTGGTGATAATCACTGGCAATCTTAGAAATGCACCATTTACAGCAAACAACTGACAAAATGTCAGCATATAACTTTGCTATTTCATTCCCATATGTGTATAACTTAATGCATTGTTACTGTTTATTTCTTGTTGCTGTTTGAAAGAATTCCTGCAGCCAAATATAAATTTTTTTGCTGTTAGCATTTAAGAGGCTGCCTAATATGAGCAATTTATGTCCAGCTAAACTCCATTGTATATTTTCTCAATGATATAAAGATTGTTCAATTGGAAATTAATTTAAATAATTCTTAATATTCTTGTTGATCAGAAGGCACCTTCTTTAGAAGCTTCATATGCATAAATATGTAATTTCATATGTATATGTCTTCATATATAGTATTTTATGTATATAGCATTCATAACTGCTTAGTGTTTTGCTCTAGTTTGGTGAGATTTGATCTTAAATTTGGTGTTGATTCTGGTATAATATAACTGCATGACAAGGTAAACCCCCCCCTAGTTGATCAAGGGAAAATAGTTGATGTAATCTTTCTGGATTTTGGTAAAACTTTCAATACTGTCTCTTGTAGGATCCTTCTGGACAAGATGTCCAGCACACAGCTGGATACACACATCATGTCATGGGTGAGCAACTGGCTTGTGGGTCAGGCACAAAGGGTTATAGTGACCGGGATGACATCAGACTGGTGACCTGCCACTAGTACGGTTCCACAGGGAATCCTTGGCCCCGTGCTCTTCAACATCTTCATAAATGACTTGGACATAGGACAAGAAGAGACACTAAGCAACTCTACAAAACTGGGAGAAGGTGTTGACTCTCTGGAAGGCAGGAAGGCCCTATGGAGAGACCTTGATAAATTAGAGGAGTGCATTATCACCAACCATGTGAAGTTCAACAAGGGAAAGTGCTAGATTCTGCACATGGGAGAGGGCAACTCTGGATGTATGGAGAGACTGGGGAATGAGATGCTGGAAAGCAGCACTACAGAAAGGGACCTGGGGGTCCTGGTTGATGGAAAGTTGAGCGTGAGCTAGCAGTGCCCTGGCAGCCAGGAGAGGGGCATCAGGCACAGCATTGCCAGCCAGGCCAGGGAAGGGATTGTTCCCTCTGCTCTGCACTGGGACGGCCTCACCTCGAGTGCTGGGGGCAGCTTTGGGCACCACAATATAAAAAGGACATTAGGCTTCTTAGTGAGTGTGCAAAGGAGAGCAGTGAGGATGGTGAGCGGCCTTGAGGGAAAGCCATGTGAGGAGCGGCTGAGGGCACTTGGTGTGTTCAGCCTGGAGGAGACTGAGGGGATACCTCACTGCAATTACAGCTTCCTCATGAGGGGAAGAGGAAGGGCAGACAATGATCTGTTCTCTCTGTGAGCAGTGACAGGATCTGACGGAATAGCCTGAAGTTGTGTCAGGGGAGATTTAAGTCGGATATTAGAAAAACGTTCTCCACCCAGAGGGTGGCTGGGCGCTGGGACAGTTTGTTCAGGGAACTGATCCCAGCACCAAGCCTGAAGGATTTCAAGAAGCATTTGGACAATGCTCTTCAGCACACAGTGGGATTCCTGGGGTGGTCCTGTGAGGGATTAGGACTCAATAACCCTTGTGGGTCCCTTCCAGCTTGTCATATTCTGTGATTCTCTGAAGTCTGTGTACAGGAGAATGGGGACATCTGCATAGCTTGAGCGTTGATCACATCAAGTTTACAGTGGGTGAGGTCATGGGATTCATCTTGCCCATCAAGCCTATTTTAAGGGATAGGTGCATCACCACAGTTGAATTGCAGCTCATGATGTGGTGCTGACTGACTTTCCTGGTTGGCCCCCAGGAGACTACAGTGGAGTTACTGAGTTACGTAGTTTCCACACCATGCAAAGTGTGCAGGTGCTAGAATCTTTGCCTCCCCGCAGCACTTTAGGGTTTCGCTACAAGTCCCTTGAACACCTCCCCACAAGTGTAGATGGTTTGTCATATGTGTTGATTTTGCTGGGAGCCAAACTGAGACTGGCTTTCAGATTTAACAGTTTTGGATGACTCACTCTTTCAGAGAAGCAGCTGCAGGGTATTCAGGAATAGGCAAAAATGGCAGTCCAATGATACATGTGATCACAGAAGTGACAGGATTTGCTAAATATGGTGCAGCACCTTACAGGTGAATAGATGTGGTGAGCTGATAACATACTTGGGTATCTTCCCACAACTCCTAGTATTCCTAGCAAAAAGAAAAAAAAGATCTGACCTTAGGACTTCATAGGTAAATAATTACCCCATTGCATTTGGAACTAAGTTTAAATATGTATGTTGTTGTCATTACCTAAAATATTTTAATCTTTAATTTTAAGCTTTGGATCTGTTGTATCCTTAATGGTAAAGTATTCTTTAGAGGTGGCACTCTGAACTTCAGTAGAGATGTGCCAGCTTCTGGAGTGGCCTGTCAGTGCATAAATTGCTGAAAGAAAAGGCCTTTGCTATTTATTTAGAATGCAAACTAATGTGACCAACCTACCTGCCTGCCTGCCACCCTGTCATTTCTGTTACCTCTGCTGAGCTGCAGAAGGATGGAACTGAAAAACAGGAACTGAGCTTCTTCGGCCAGATTTAAAAAAATAAAAGAGTAAAATTCAAAAGCCTTATTTTTCTCATTGTTAAGGTTCTGCTGTCCTAAAAGACCTCCTTCTTAGAAGTTGATAGGAATATCTGTGGTGTAGTGTGAAGGTTTCTGAGCTGGATACATAAGAAGACATTAAATCTTCCGTTTGACTGGTCATGCCATTTGGCGGGCTCCACTGGAATCAATCTGACTTGTAACCTGTTTGCCATGTTTAGTGAGTAGCCCCAAGCTCCCAGTGGACTGTCTTTTGCCAGTAAGCTCTAGTGAAAGCTGTTTAACCACACTAAGAATTCATCCATAAACTGAAGCCTGAGTTTATTAGTGTAGAAAATATAACTGAGTTAAAAAGCAGTCCATGGGATTCATGGGAAGAATCTGGCTGACAACCTATTAAGCACCATGTTGTGAGTGTAACCTCCTAGTTTGGTTCCCCAAACTCCCAGAAGTGAGGAGGATGTATGAGAACAAAGCATGATTGTGTGCCTTCTCTGTCCTTGCACTCCCATCCAGTATCTGCTAATGGCTGTCCTGAGAAAAAAGACATTGGTTTGGAAAGTCTTATCGATGCGACCTGCTATGTATAAGTTTTTTGGCAGTCTGAAGCAGAGAGCTCAGGAGTGCAAGCAGCACTGAAAGTAAATAGTCTTTTCTCCGTCAGAAACTGTCTTTAAGGTTTGTGGAAAAAATGTTGGTTTTCCTTTGCTGTATTATTCCTCTTTTAGAGAGTGTCCTCCCAGTACCAGCTCAGCCTCTTCCTAGACACAGATGGAAGTTTTCTTTGATACAGTGCCCACTGCATGATACAAAGGACTGGAGTTAATCTAAGGCAGGTAACAAAAACATCTATTTAAGGTTTCTGTATTTTAGGACTTCGTATTTAAGACAGAGTCATATAGGCATATGGATTGAGACTTACTTGTAAAGAGAATAATTTGGTCTCAACCTGTTTGGAGAGAAAGATTTATGCTAATATTTTCATCTAACATGAACATAAATCTCAGTGATCTACTAAACGATATACCTGAATATTTCTAAAGCTTTCTAAGACAGAACCTTGTACAGACTGTGTGAAATTCTATTACTATAACTGGGTTGAATCACTTGGTTTAAGACTCTTCCTTTCTTCTTTCTAATTGCATAACATCATCTCTGGAAAGGGTGTTTTAAACAAAAGGCAGACTTTAAAGCAATGTGGGCTTTTCCCCAACACCTACACTAATATCTAAAAATACTCTTTAAATTATTCAAGAATGAAGCTTTTTAGGGTGAAGTTCCTCAGATACATTGTGTTTTGCTTTTCCAGGAGTGAGTCAGTTTTTTATTCACTGTAATACATTTGGTTTGTGAATATTGCTTTCATTTTTACAGTTTTCGAGCAAAGCAAAAAGATGCCTGCTTGTGATTTGATCAGTATAATGGCTTTAATACTATACTTTGGGGAGGGAGTATGTTTGATGAGAGCTGGAGGGCATACCCTATTCAATCCATGAAAAGTCAAAAAATATAGTATTTAAGTTCCTGCTAATTAAGTAAGTCGTGACTGACCAAGAATCACCCATGGTAATCTGTGGTAGTACCATGAAAAATGCATTATAATTAGGTAGCACAGCTTGAATATGAATTAGCATTATTCAGCAGATGCATGCCACTTCGTTGGTTCCAAGTATCAAACAGTTTCTCACTGAAATGGAAAATCAAGTAATAACAACAACAACAACAAAGGAAAGAAGTTTATACGGTGCTCCAACATCTCATTATTAAAGAAATAAATATTTTAATTTTTTTTATTATTCACTATTCAAATCTTCTTTTAAGGAAGACTAATACATACTTAATTTTAAGAAAGAATGTTTAAAACGAAAAGGTTTTTCCTTCAAATCTGCCTGTCTTTTTGTCTCTTCTGTATGGGAGAAAATGAAAATATGAAAATATGTGAACACATATGAAATTAATTTGTCTTCAGCCCACATCCCTCCAGAAAGGATAACCTCTGTCATGGTGCTACAGACAACATGACAAGAATTACATGCCTAGCATGCAAGGACTAGTGCTTGCAGTCATGATGGGGAGCATTTTGTAGGTACGATATGCGTGCTAGTCTGTCTATATGCCCTTGATTGCTCTTTCATTCCTTGTGCCTGTAAAGTTGTACAAAGCGGGTTATATTGGCAGCTTTGCAAATACCTATTTGTTCAAATGTTTAGTTAAAGAAATAATTCCTATCTCAGAATTTTGTTTTCCTAACTTCCTGGTTGGGAGGTACATGTTGGCAGGAGCGGTGTATGTATGGTGCACAGTTGTGTATTCACAAGGGAGGATGATCCTGCAGAGGTGAACAGAGAATGCAGGAGACCCAACATCCACACTAACACCCTCTTAAAGATGCACTTCCACCCTGCTGAATGAGTGCCCACGAGCAATGGAGCACACTCAGGGCACCCCAGTTTAGTTTCACCCCAATTGCCCTGCAGTGAAAAGCAAAATGAAGTAATGAGAAATGCTCAGGAGAGTCTCTTCAAAAGGACACTCCCATCCCCAGCTAAAATACCAGTGGAGCTGGGATTTTCAAACTGAGGTAGAGGATTAGTCACCCCAAGGGGTACTCAGACACCCGGAAAAAACTATTTCTCAACAAGTGATAGACTGCTGCATCATTCATTTGCTGAGCTGGAACACAAGGTCTGTATTTTGAAATCTACAGAAGAGTCCAAGGTTTGGATAAAATGCTTTTAGGTCTTGATACACCACTGAAGTGTAAGACCCAGGGAAGTTTCACTAAACACAATCTATTCTGCTTCAGCTTCCAGCTGTATCCTGCCATGTTTAATAGGAAAGGTAACTATCCTACCCTGCAGTAGAGACTTGAAGCCCTGGAGATAATGTGGCACAAAGCTGCAATAAATATGTTTTCTGCACGCTGTTCCAGCCCGGGCATGGGGCTGGGAGAGGGCTTGCATTTTTCTTTATCACTTTGAATAGGGCCAGGTAGGTTATATGCTCTGCCTGCTGGCTTTCAGTGGGAGTTAGAACTCCATCTCTCTGATGTTCCTTGAGTTGAAAAGCTCATTTTCATTTCATTACTACAGCTCTCCAGCCTCCCGCTGACTCAGCCTTTCCTCCTGCAGTATGAAATGTCATGTGGACACAGTCATTTTCATATATCCTTGCTCAGACTTCATTACAATTTATTATTAGCTGTATTAAGTCTCTGATACGTAAGTCTTGAGCAGCTTACCTATCAGTACGGTAACTGAGGGAGCAGCTGGGAAAGTATGTCAGTAATTTCTATATCTCATCTTGTTTATATCAAATATTAAAATTATTGCAATTCATTCTTGGCACCCACATTTTTTCATTAGCAACATACTAACATTCACACATCTTTCCTTGCTACCTACGTTAATCAGAGAAATGAGGAGCTAATCACTTGCACAACTGTGCATTGTAGTAGAAATGAGTAAAATGATCACAGTTCGGGAACTGCTGTTACACACACATGTAAATGATGCACAACATAGTTATACTGATAGAAACAAGATATTCCCGGACAAAAATCACTTGTGGTTGCTCTGAATAAACTACATTTTGTCTATTGTGTTCCAACTGTGACATAAACATACTTTTTGTTGAATAAGTAGCTTATTTCTTAAGCCCTAAATCTGATATAAGTTGCACAATTTTAAACACACGCTTGATTTTAAAATGATTTTTAGACTTGGATTCCTTGTGATATTATGGACTTTTGGGCATGTATTTTTATTTTAAAACAGAATATTCCTCAAAGAGGATCCCATCTTTACAACACTGCAGGCTGAATTATTTTCTACATGAAATACCTATTTGGATCACTATAAAACGCTGAGTTCAGCAGTCATAAAAGTTCATAAAGTTCAAAATCTGAACTGCAAAAATACATTAATTTCAGTAGAATTTAGGGGTGTGTCTACTATTTTAAGCATTATTTTGAGGTTGGTAGGTATTCAGAATGTGTTCTTTGTTTTGGCTATATGGAATACCTGCACATAAAGTATGAAAGGCAGTCTACAGGGCCTTCGTGTTTCTCAGCAAGGTTATCTCTCAGCAAGTTAGGAGCAAAAAGCTTCCGAGTCTTCCAGGTGCCCTACCTCTTAGGTGACATGTTTCATTTCTTTCACCTCTACAGTGCACCAGGAGGTAGAGCCTCTCCTGCACTGGTTCAGGGGGTTGCAGCTTTAAGGCATTGGGAACCAGGTCCTGGAAGAAACTTCTTGCCTCCTGGCAGTGCTCATTACACACTTCAAGATAGCCTTTTCTTCAGGACCTGGTGGATTTTGTATCTTTTGAGAATAGTCAGTGAACAGGTAGAACACTTGTACCAGTGAAAGCCTGTCCATCTAGGTCTTATTTGTATTTTAGCCTCTCCTTGCAAGCCCTGGCTAGTTCCAAAATTGCTTCAGGTTGGTGGATAAGAGCCTGCTGTGGACATCCTTTCCCTGAGTTGTATAACATCTCCCTACTTCCTCTCTGATTAGTGATCGCTTACCCCTGAATGCAGCAGCTCTAAATGATGGCTTTAAGGTAAACCCCGCAGACTGGGAATAAATAAGCCAATAATATGTCTGAAACCAGAGAAGCAGTTATTTTTGAGGTGGTTAAACAGAGATCTTCACATCAAGGGTCTTTTCCAGTTCATTCCTTAATTTTCTGTTTGGTTTTCAGCAGATCTGAATTACAATAAGATGACTCTACCTACATCTTCCATCACAACTGGCTGTCAACTGTCTTGAAAGGTAGGCTATCTGTTAATAGTTGCATTTGTTGGTACATCCCAAATGATCTCTTTGGTAGAAATACTGAATATGCTACAGAAGTTCACCTAAAGAAATCTAAATACACTTGGAGGCTGTCCACAAAAAGGGTGAAAATTCCAAGTACAATATAATAACTTAGCCACTTGTATCACTTGTAATTAATTTTTCTATACTATTTTATGTGTCAGTAATAAGACTGAAGATATTTGTATTTGTTTTCAAAAAGTAACCTGGGAAGCACACATACAACTTTGTTTCAGCTAGTTTTGCAGAGGAACCTCCTCTGGATTCTGAATTAAAATAGCCCTATGGAATGCATGTAGGGAGTAGTCAGGTGGGCCCTGGGGACACGAACACCCAGCACTTATCATAACAGCACGTGGTCTGGGCACCTCACCAATGTCCCTTTGAAAGACTGAACTGTGGAATTAGATCAGGGAAAGCTTTACTCAATGCTGTAATTCACTTCCTGCCATGCAGGAGAGATGACCCAATGGTCCTGTGTGGCAGCAGTATCAGAGTCCCAGTCACAAGCCAGGCAGTGGCATCCCTTTGTGCTCCGTCTTGGGCAGGCACAGATGAAGAAGCTGATGGCTTTTCCACAGTTCATGACTTACTTGGCAGTAGATTTATTTCTTGCTTTGCTTCTCTCAGGAAAACACTGCATCATGTATTACGGAAACATCAAGGATACTGTCTTGCCTGTGCTGTTTAGTAAATGACATAATGCTTCTTGGTAGAATATAGATGTCAACATGACTATTGAAAATGTCCAAGGGTGTCATGAGTCCTTGCATGCAGGGGAGAGATGGCATGCTATTAATGATAATTTCTTCCACAAACAAATTCCAGTCATGTTGTATGAAGTTGAGACAGAAATAAAAATAGCCCTTCGTTAGAAGCAGCCTTGTCTGCTGTACCTATGGCATACTAGACTTATTTAAATAACATTGTGAATTCCTGGGGTAAACAGAACCCAGAGATGCAGCTATTATTTCTGCTGTAGTGTGGCAAGGACTTTGGTGCTGTGAATAATAACAGGCATGTTGATGGGTAGGTCTAAATTAAAAGTGAAAGAGGTTATTCATTGCAAAAATCCATCTTAATGTGAAGATGAAGGACTTTGGAGAGTTTTTTCATTTTATTTTTGCTTTTAGGCCTGTCTTCTACTCAGGGCCATGTAAAACTTGGAAAATTTTTAATATTATGACAGATCAGCAAAGTTTTAAATTATTTGAGTTCCTTTTTTACTTCTCCTCTACCAGGCAATTACAAACTCAGTGGGGGATTTTCCTTGGTCCAAAGTGCCATATCTGATGTCTAAAAGAAAGTGGTGAGTTTTTACTTAATTTTTTTTGCATATATTGGTCAACATTAATCAAAGTGGTCCCTTGCTGTAACATCTGAGGTCCTTACCTATTTGCAATTAGGAAACATCCCTGGTATTTGAGAATGCTAACCAGTGACAAGCATCAACTGATACAGGGACTTAGGGGAGTATAAACAGCGTATCTGAATGGGCAGGGCCTGGTGATGAATGTGGGCCAGTGGAACAAAGTGCCTGAGCTGTTCTGAGTGCTTTGGATGGTTTCATGGCTTCAGGGACTTTGTGGTACCAGTGCTCAGCGTACTCCTTCTGGCCCACATATGTTTTACTGATGGAAATTGGAATTCCCCCCTGCCCAGAGCCACAAGAATGGCCGTGCTTAAAAAATGTTTCTTGGTTTGCTACTATCAGAAGGTTTAAAAGCCACTGAGCCACTCTGTCTGTCAAAATGTAGTAGTATGACTTGACTGCAGGTGTAAAGAGGGAGGGTGTAAGCAAGAAGAAAAGAATTTACTTCCATCTTGAATTATGTGTAAAGTAATTTAATGAAGCCAAGTTGCAAAATTGGTTGATTTGTGTGCCTGAAGATATTTTTCCAGGGAAAAATAATGGTGAATGGATCCTGAAATATCCTTGACATTAGACTCTAATAAAAAGGCCTTTTTATTTACTTTCACTTTCTCCATTGAAAAAAAGTAATTTTTTCCTCTGCTGTATGTAAATGCAAAAATGTCTGTTCAGTGGTCCGTATACATTTATTTTGCTTTCAATTGTGTCAGCTCTTGAGGAGGGGAATATGAATTTTGAACCTATTTTGAACTTTGTGTGTTGGTAATTTACTCAAGAAGGTGAACTGTTAAAAAGATTTCATCTTCCATTATTGTGGGCCCTTGAAGCCAGAAGTCTTCACAGCAGCATGCTGAGAATGTCAGAAGGAATCTGTCCTTTAGTTCTTCCCCTGGATAAATAGCTGTGGTGTTCAGGAAAATGCAGTCTGAAGTCTGGCTAAGGAAATTGAAAAGCAAACAAACAGGGGCTTTATTTTTAAGGAGGAAAGGTGCTTGGAACACTTAAGGATCTGCAACAAGATAGAGAAATAAGGCTAATAAGTGCTAAGATTATGCATCAGCATTCAATTAAAAACAAAGCTGAAGTTCAATAAATGTAATCCTAACATTTCAGGAAGAACAAATTCTCGGGACTTAGTTGTAGCTGGGTTCAGGAGTAGCACTTCAGCTTTGAACTAGAAGGTCAATTAACAATACCAAGCACCTGTAAATGAAATATTTTTCTCTTAAGAAAAATTATCAGTTCCTTATTGCTGTGAAGTACATTATTTAGTCTTCCCGCCTGAAGACCAGGCCAGACTAGCTAGAACCAGGCCAGTATTTCTAAAGGGCAGAAACATTTCTTGGCACTCTTGGAGTTTCCTCTTCACATTTTTTTTCTTACAGAAGAAAGTTAGTGAAACATAATTTCCCCATACTAGGCAGTGATTCTGAAGGGGAGAAGTGAGGAAACAGTGCAGGAAGCTTCAAGTGGCAAAACATTTAATGTTGTCTGTAAATTCACGTTAAAAGATTGGTGCTTAGTGATGTGAACAGGTTGGGACAGAATGGAGTGAATGCTGAGTTGAAATTCAAAGATGTAGTGAGACCACTGCCAACTTACGTTAATTAGATACAACATATATTACTGGATGTGTTTTTGTCCTTCCTTTCCTTCATCCCAGCCCCATGTTTGTTAGAAGCCTCTGGTGCCTGCAAGTTGGTCTATGTGCAGAATCACAGAAGGAAGAAGTAGATTTAAAAGCTCTCCAGTAGCAGAATGTTTCAGGACTGTGAAGGGAAGTGCAGGGTGATGTAATACTTTGAGTTCAGACCTAGTGCAACACCGTCCATCTTGTGAAACACAAGGACAGTGGTGTTTCCCCTGAGTGTGTCAGGGGGAACCTGTGAGCAAGACAGCAGCAGGAGTGTGCTGTGGGACACAACTGCAAGTGAAAAGAAAATCTCTTTGTAATTCTGCCATGTGTTGTCATTTTGCATGTGTTTGGAATGTCTCTCTCTGTCCTACATCTTTCCCCTCTGTACACTTGCACACAAGCCCAGGATTAGCCAGCTGCCCAGACTGACAGGGTATTTCCTCTATTGAGCCACAGCCATGCTAACAGCAGGTCTGAGATCTGAGGACAAACCTTGGCAGCTGCTTGGGAATACAAACAGAAGAAAAGTTTGGGGATTTTTTCCTGGATCAAATTAATTTCCAAGAAGTTGATATGAATCCATTTGCACCTACCTTACAGATAGGCATTTTGCCATTTGTATTTTTGAAATTTTGGCCTGGGAATGATCTATGAATGTACTTTGACATTCCATGAATGTGTCATAACTATTATTGTGTAAGAGGCCTGTGTTTAAGCCTGGTAATTGCTCAAATGCTAAAGGCCACAATAGCTGAAACACTAAATTTCTGCCACAATTCTGGACTGATTGACTAGAGAAATCATGTGGTACTGTTTCTACTCCAGAATCAGATGTCTTCCAGATCCACAGACAGTTTTGTCAAATTGTGCATCAACATTTCTGCCGTAAATAATCATAAAAATGATGACAGGCATATGCAAAATATATTTTTTTTTCATCTCATAGCCATTCCTGTAATTAAATATTGTTTGCAAATTAAACTGTAGAGTTGTTGTGGAGTTTTAATTTACAGGCAACCAGTTCCAGGAACTTTAAAAAGGCTGGAAGAGATAAAAAAATGATTTATAGTTTCACCTTTAAGTGGTTACATAGAAATCTGTGTTTCTAGAGGTAAAGCTGTTTATTTCTGTGGTGTGTGAGCTTTAGCTGACGTATGTGGGACATGCATGTGAATGCCTGCACAGCCATCGATTGTGACACCGTTGCAAGAGACAAAATAATCCAGTGACAGCTAGGTATCTGGAAACAAGAGTCTCAAAGATGAGGCTTTGCTACCAGTGACAGAAGGATGTCAATGGATTCTAAGTAGTCCCACAAGACTTGTCAGATGTGCCACATTAAAATTAAAATTTAGTGAATGAGGATAAAACTTTAATGTAGCTTCAATGCCCTGACCTAGATAAAGTTGTTAATTTTTGATTTATAACTGGGTAGAGAATTTTAATCTGCATTAAAAAGAGAAATTTTTCCATTTCTCTGAAAATAAGCATCTTCTTTAGGTATTGAGAATCTTAGACCAAAACATGTAATGTAGCAGTGGCACCAAACCTATTGCACCTCAACAGTGAGTTCAAAATTTGACATATTCTCTAGACTCTGCCCATTCAAAACTTGGTTGTTTGCTCTCTCCCTCTCTCTCTCTCTGCACAAAACTGATTGTGAATAGATGCTGTGTTAGGATGCCTAACAACTGCCGTGATTTTTGCTCTTAAATGGGATTCTTTCTTGCTTATATGAAGACTCAATTTTCCCTCAAGCTCTTGCCTCTCTTCTGCTGTTGTCTTCTACAATATCACCTTGCCAGGAGGTCCGGTCCCCTGACCTAGTTAATGGCCTGGCAACTGCACACCAAGCATTAAAGGTTTTGCAAAATCCCACATCCCTCCACCTAATCAAATGGATTCTGTTTAAACAGTGTCTTCCTCTAGACTTAAAGTGAGGTTGTTCTTGTTTCCTCACAGAGCAGAGCCCCAGGACGTGCAAAGCCCCTGGCACCATATCCACAGTCAGTGCTGCTACTCCCTGTCCCAGGCTGCTGGTGGGTGAGGGGCTGCCCAGTGCTCCTGGAGAACACAGGCTGGACACACAGGGTGGCAGGAGTGGGACAGCGATAGTGCTGCATTGCCCTCTAGTGACGGGCTCCTAATTAGCTTGTTTCCGCCTCACCTTTCCAAGTCGCGCCAGATGTTGCCTCCACTGGATTTCGACACATCCAGGCAGGGGTAGCATATTTGTGCAGAGTAAAGTCCTGGCTCTGGAAGTGGACTCCGGGAGTCCCTAAGAGGAGGTTTGGTTGTGTAGACACTGAAAAATTCTGGCCCATCTTAAGTTTTGTATTATTGGTTTCCAGACCAAAGAAGCATCGATTTCCTACCTGCCAACATCACACATTCAGGCTGCCAGGAAGAAGGGGATTTGCCTCCTCTGTGCCCATCCTGCCATTAATACATATTTTTGAAAACAAAAGTGAGCTTCCTGTAAAGCCCCTCCAACAGCAGTTTTATTTTCAAATTTTGTTGGTATGGCAAGTCACAACACTTTTTTTCTTTTTGCTAATAAAAAGTGAGGCAGTTGGATCTGAGATCACTAGAGATTAAAAAACATCTAGTAGCACGAAGGAATTTATACCATCACATGTAGAGGAAAAAAGCAATTTAAAGACGCCATTGAGCCAAGGTTTTTACAAAATCAGTGAGGTTACATTAAAAAAAATTACCTTATTTTTTGCTTACTTCCGTAATGTCTTTGAATTTGGACATTTCTTGGCAGCTTCTTAAGCTATGTGATACAATTCCACAGAATTAGAGAGCAGGTCAAAGGAAAGAGATTGATTTTATGATGATTTTCTGAAGGTTATACATCTATTTTTGTTCCAAACTGGCACAAAGTCACAGCCTTATAATTCTGTTAGGTGAAAATGTTTGAATCAAAATGTCAGTTTTCGAACTGAGAAAGGAACTGTTGTGATTCCTTTTTCTCTTCCTTGTTTTCCTTTTNTTTCTTTCTCAGCAATGAACTACTTTCCAGTGTGCCAAGCTGAAACTTCTTTCAGGCAAACTGCCTGTGGGAAGGACTTCTACTTACGAATTAAAATTTTGATTTATCCATCCTTGCAGTATCAAAACTGGAAGAGGAGCTGTTTGAGGTACTCTGCTTCTGACTGAGATGGAAAGGAATTAATGTGACAAACTCAGGATATGGACCGATTCAGTTGAACAAAAAAGCAAGAAAAGAATAATACCCATGTGGCAGCTCTGCATTTCACCTCTGGCTTTCTCTCCTTTCCAGCTCCACTGGTTGTAGAAAGCATGCCTCTGAGCATGTGGAGGTGATGCTGAGTTGTTTCAAGCTGAAGTTATGGCAAACCATGTGGTTTTATATTTTAATTATGAAGACATAGAATTTTAACGGCGTTTCTGTTACTTGTGTATTTCTCTTGGTCATTATTTTCCCAAGTTTAAAATAATACATTTANGAGGTTGTTCTTGTTTCCTCACAGAGCAGAGCCCCAGGACGTACAAAGCCCCTGGCACCATATCCACAGTCAGTGCTGCTACTCCCTGTCCCAGGCTGCTGGTGGGTGAGGGGCTGCCCAGTGCTCCTGGAGAACACAGGCTGGACACACAGGGTGGCAGGAGTGGGACAGCGATAGTGCTGCATTGCCCTCTAGTGACGGGCTCCTAATTAGCTTGTTTCCGCCTCACCTTTCCAAGTCGTGCCAGATGTTGCCTCCACTGGATTTCGACACATCCAGGCAGGGGTAGCATATTTGTGCAGAGTAAAGTCCTGGCTCTGGAAGTGGACTCCGGGAGTCCCTAAGAGGAGGTTTGGTTGTGTAGACACTGAAAAATTCTGGCCCATCTTAAGTTTTGTATTATTGGTTTCCAGACCAAAGAAGCATCGATTTCCTACCTGCCAACATCACACATTCAGGCTGCCAGGAAGAAGGGGATTTGCCTCCTCTGTGCCCATCCTGCCATTAATACATATTTTTGAAAACAAAAGTGAGCTTCCTGTAAAGCCCCTCCAACAGCAGTTTTATTTTCAAATTTTGTTGGTATGGCAAGTCACAACACTTTTTTTCTTTTTGCTAATAAAAAGTGAGGCAGTTGGATCTGAGATCACTAGAGATTAAAAAACATCTAGTAGCACGAAGGAATTTATACCATCACATGTAGAGGAAAAAAGCAATTTAAAGACGCCATTGAGCCAAGGTTTTTACAAAATCAGTGAGGTTACATTAAAAAAAATTACCTTATTTTTTGCTTACTTCCGTAATGTCTTTGAATTTGGACATTTCTTGGCAGCTTCTTAAGCTATGTGATACAATTCCACAGAATTAGAGAGCAGGTCAAAGGAAAGAGATTGATTTTATGATGATTTTCTGAAGGTTATACATCTATTTTTGTTCCAAACTGGCACAAAGTCACAGCCTTATAATTCTGTTAGGTGAAAATGTTTGAATCAAAATGTCAGTTTTCGAACTGAGAAAGGAACTGTTGTGATTCCTTTTTCTCTTCCTTGTTTTCCTTTTGAAATTAGCATGGACCCTCTTTAAAATGTCGTTGAAATAAATGCTTCTCTGCAAAACATCTTAGACTTACCAAAAAATAATCTATTTGACTTTAATCTATGTGGCTATTTCTCTGTTCAAAATTCCTTCTAAAGAAAATACTCATTTTATAATTTCTGTTTACATTTTCTGATTTATGACTAGTTTCTTTCTCTCATTCTTTCCAGATTTGTGCCTGAAGTTTCAAAAATTGAGTCCTCCACACTTTGGGAGAACACAAAAACAATTAGATCATAGTCCCATTACAGTCAGTGGCAAATAAATGCTTCATTGGATCACAAATTTCAGCCATAATGGTACCCCAAAGGGCATTAAATATTCTTTCCATTGTTTGTATTTGAGTGATGGTGTCCTGAACTCATCCTGCAGGTTATTGCCCCTTACCTTCTCTTATGGCATAGCAGCTCATTTAAACCTTGTTTCTTTCTCAGCAATGAACTACTTTCCAGTGTGCCAAGCTGAAACTTCTTTCAGGCAAACTGCCTGTGGGAAGGACTTCTACTTACGAATTAAAATTTTGATTTATCCATCCTTGCAGTATCCAAACTGGAAGAGGAGCTGTTTGAGGTACTCTGCTTCTGACTGAGATGNGATGGAAAGGAATTAATGTGACAAACTCAGGATATGGACCGATTCAGTTGAACAAAAAAGCAAGAAAAGAATAATACCCATGTGGCAGCTCTGCATTTCACCTCTGGCTTTCTCTCCTTTCCAGCTCCACTGGTTGTAGAAAGCATGCCTCTGAGCATGTGGAGGTGATGCTGAGTTGTTTCAAGCTGAAGTTATGGCAAACCATGTGGTTTTATATTTTAATTATGAAGACATAGAATTTTAACGGCGTTTCTGTTACTTGTGTATTTCTCTTGGTCATTATTTTCCCAAGTTTAAAATAATACATTTATTTGGGTGAAATCATTATTCAGTCCAGATATGTGTGTGATATATTTTTTATATGTCTGTGATGTGTTAAAGATAAATAGAAAAGTACGCAAGGTTGGGAAAATTCTTCTAGAACAAGACTGTTCTCAGTAGGCTTCAGTTTTTCCTTAGAAGACTGTTGGGACACTGAGACTATTTAGCCTGTGTTCACATTTAGCTCCATCTGAAGCACTGTTTTAAACAACTGGCATTATCTTTCCAATAATTTCTTCACTCTGTTGCTCTTTACCTGCATGCTATGGTTCTCCATTGACAGTACTGAGAAATAGTCAACCTCTTTTCCTAATATCTAGTTCAACACACTCAGACAAACTACTGCATAAATTTTTTTGTGGTTAAATCCTTCTTTTAATGTGCAAGGATTAAGCTTTGTAAAGTCAAACTCAGAAAGAGGGACAGCGTGCCACACGTGTGTTGGCTGTGGATATTGCCATATCAGTGATGGGTGTGTGTAGTATATTTGAATCAGACCATTCTCCACAACACTCCGAGGAAAGAGGACAGTATGTGAAAGCAAGGGATGCCCATCCAGCAGCACTGTGGTTCATGATGGCTGAGAGAGTTGGGGTTGATCAGTCGAGAGAAGAGAAGGCTCCAGGGATGAGGGGCAGTGGTTTTAAACTGAAAGAGGGTTTAGATTAGATATTAGGAACAAATTCTTTACTATGACTGTGCTGAGGCACAGGAACAAGTTGCCCATAGAAGTGCCCCATCCCTGGCAGTGTTCAAGGCCAGGTTGGATGTGGTCCTGAGAAACCTGGTCTAGTGGAAGGTGTCCCTGTCCATGGCAGGGAGATTGGAGCTAGGTGATGTTTAAGGTGCCTTTCAACCCAAACCATTCTATGATTCTGTGATAAAGCATGCCCATGTTGTGCTGGTGAGTAGTGAACATATTATGCTGAGGCTGACGGACTCACTTTTCATTATAAGCAGCAGCAGGTAGTTTAAAGCTAACTCAGACTTGCTCACAGTGCAGTCAAAACCTAGTGACTGCAAAGGAGTCTCATCCCTAGTGAGATTCTGGTCAGAAAAGTGGAAAAACTGTGTGAGGCACTGCAATCCTAATGCCTTTACAATATAGGTTAAAAAGCTATTGGTTAACACTTATCCTACACAAGTTGTTAGCACTGTTACCTGTACTAACTCTTCTGTGTGGAGTAAAAAGTTAAGTCCTTGTTCTGTTTTCATTTGGTCCTTATTGAGGCCTTTAAATCTTGTTTAACTCTAAGGGTGGGGTAAGCCAAGACTCAGCTCTCCGTTTCCAACCAAGCACTTCTTTTTTTCCTCCATCGGTGCAAAACCTCAGCTTATTAGGAAGTTCTCTCTTGCAGCAGTGTCTGAATGTAAAAATTTGCTCACAATCACAGCTGGAGTGGCTTAGAGTGGAGACAGGTCGTGCTGGGATCTTTCACTTTGGCACCAATTAAATTTTTCTATGAGAGCAGAGGAGGAAGTATGAGTTTGCGTTTTAAAGTCAATAGAAGCTGCAGAGCACAGAGCAACTTGTCTTTTCGTATGCTGCTCTTTGTAGATAAAATATTGTTAAGAAGCGAAACTCATGCCTAGCCCTAGGGCTTAGTTGCCTATCTGTACTGCGAAATCTGTCCAACTAGGAGAAAAACATCTGAAAATAAGGCCTAAGAATATTTTGAAGAATGTGCTGTCATGGTAAGCCGTGGCAGGTCTTTGTAATGATCGAACTGGAACATCTTAATGTGTGATGTTTTAAAACAATAAAATGAGGTGTACTTTGTGGTCTTTTTAAATCTTGCTACTTAAGGTGATTCAAAGACCGTACTGGACCTCAGTGAGCCTTGGCATTATGACAATTGGAACTACCAAAAAATGTTAGAAATGCAATGATGCAGAACTACTAATAAATTGGTGGTGAACTTGCTTAAGAATTTGTTGATTCAGCCCTATGCTTTCTTAGGGTTTTCATAGCATGTCCTGAAATTTTAATTATAAAACAGCTAAATTGTTAAATTTTTTACTCAGCGTTAATTGATGCTGAATCCTGGTTTTTCATTTCCATTCTTTTTGCCCTCAAACACAGGCAAAATTTGACTGCTTTGGCTGTGGTTGTGCTTTGAATTCTTAGGTTCATTCCAAACCTCAAGAAAAGCTAATAATTAAACGATAATCTAGATTAAGTTCAAAACAAGATGCCCATAAAGTCAGATCTAAAATAAAAGTGAAGGGTTTTTTTGCATGATCGAGAATTTGCAATACCATACGAGATCACAATGGTTACCACTTAATTTTCTGCATTGACATGGAAAACTGTGATTTTTTAAAAATAGTCTTGCTACCAAATTAGTGACTAGTTTCAGATCAAGAGGAGGAATCTGATTGTTGATCTTGTTTCACAGAAATTGGCCTAGTTTGCTTTTTACAGGTAGAAAAGGGCAAGTACAGAGAGTGCAATACATAGTCAAGTGGCAATTCACCAGGATTAGATTTTGGTTAGTTCAGACTTTTTCTGCCACAGGGTATGAATGTGAAGTGTGAACTCACATGTGTGATATTTATTCCACCTGAAGTTAGAGTTAGTGGATATTTGCTCCAGAAGTATTTGCTCTCAGGGAGAATTGACAGAACAATGTATGACTCATTTGATCAATCACAGCCAATACAACTAAAATGATAAATACTGAGCAGTTCATAGAATAGCTTGTGATGCATCTGGAGATAATTTCCCTCCTAAGTTATTGTTTGGGTAATTGTATTGCATAATTGTTTTGGATAATTATCTGAGTAATGAACATATTTAGAGAAATTGTGGTTTTCTCTTATGATATAATGAGCATAAAGTTACCAATTAATATGATAATCTATTGGTTTTGGTCAGTGGGTAATTTATTTTAAATTACAGTGGAGGAAAAGAATGCTAATTCTCTTTTTGAATTAAACTGCAGTAGCAAATTTGGTGCAAAAGCACTCACATTTGAGCCATACTGCCCTGTATTCTGTTTTCTTTACCATTTAATTCTCCATGGAAGAGTTTAAAGAAAATGGACAGTTGTGTTTTATGGTTAAAAGGCAGTGCAATATCTGCAGTCATGTCAGCTTTACGGAGTCATGTGCTCAGCAGAGGTCCAGACTTTGTGTTTTGTCTCTCCTTTGTGTGAGGATTTTGATTTTGCTGTAATTGTTTTGGAATTAGATTGTGCTGCGGAATGAGTCATCTCTACAGACCATAGACCATGGGTGTCTTTGCAGTTTCTTTCTCAAATAATAGCTGCACTGTTTGCCTTTTTTAGTTTATATTGATTATTGCTGTGAGGTGACAAGAGGTAATGTAGCTTGTGGTGCTGCTGCCAGTTATCCTGGAGTAGCAGAAGAGGAGGGAAAGCGGGAAGCCTCTGTTCTCAGACATACCAAGGTCCCCCCAAAGCTCTTCTTGATCAAGTTTACTGGGTTAAAATTGAATTCAGTGGAAGCTCAACTGTGTAAAAATAAACACAGGAAAAAGCCATAGGTCTGACTTTGAAAAAGCCTTCAAAGTTTGGTCTAAAACCTCATATAAAAATGAATGTACAAGAAGTATGAAGGAAAGTACCTGGGAAACTGTCCTGGTTTTGCCCAGCTTTAAAAACATGGTGTCTTTTCTAATTCTCCAATTTACTGGCATTGGGGAGACTTTTCTGCAGTGGTTCAGCTGAAGTGGGTTACCTTTCTGGCATTACAAAGGCTGCTGATGCATGACTTGTGTGGTCCACGCTAGTCAACACCCCTTGGTTCATTTGCAATAAAAAGTACAGTCTGAATCACTTGGCTCTTCAGGCTCTGTGCTTGTTGAGGAGGCAGGTGGGCAGCAAGGCCATGGGTGCAGCAGCAGGAGATGCTCTCGTCTCAGGTAGCTGTAAGGACAAGGCCAGCCAGGCTGGATGCTGTTACTCCATCCCACCTGTGTGCTGCCTGCCCATGACTGTACAGCACTGGATGGAAACCCTGCCCTCCTCTGGGAGCTGCCTGGGCCTGACACCCCTTTGCTGTGTGTTGCCCTCCATCAGCAGAAGCTCCTGGTGTTGTGACAGCTGGTGGCTCATGGAAATATCTGCCTTGGAGTGCAGATGATCAGGATACATCCGGCCTCAGCTCTGAAGGATGGGAGATGGGAGAACCTCTGCTGCCCTCCCGCCAGGGATGGCGCCTGCCTGGCTCAAAAGTGACTGATGCTGGAAGAATATTGCACACTCTGGATGCTCCCTCCTGCATGGAACATGCTGTGCTGCTGTTTCATGAGCACAGTGCTGTGTTTTTCCACCTTAGAGTGTCACCGTGGTCCCCTATGGGTGCACGGTACAGGGATGTTGCAGCTTGCAGTCACCACGTGAGTTAGCTGGGTGTATGTGTACCTGGGGATTTGGAATTTTTGGATGGTAATTGTTTCTTGGCTTAGTTCAATAAATTAGAAAAGGCAATCTTATGGCACTGTGTATGCTGAAGCGATAAATACAACCATTTTTCCAGTAGTATGAATAACTAAATTACTATTGCTATGTATTTATTTACTGTTCTTTATGCTCTCTGAACAGCTAAAGTTTTCCACAAGAAAAGGTTTTAACAGAGAAGGTAATCTAAGCACTGAGAGAAATAATTATATTCTTCTGCATTACTGCTAAACCAAGCAGGTTTTAATTGTGTTTGATTCTTTTAAATTTGCAATGTATTGAGAGTATTGATTCCCTCTTTTTGTAGGTATATATTTCTATGTGGCTATTTTTATATCACCCAGTAGAAGTTTAGTTTCTAAACAAGCTAAAATCAACCTGTGAATTCATGGAAGTTTAATACATTGACAATTTAATTCAGTTAATATACACTCAGAGTCCCTTGTGCTTTGATCCCTGCTGGCATCCTCTATTTCTAATAGTAGGGCAGTTGACTGAGCTATTGATGAATGATGGGCACAGTGGGACATCTGAGGATTTATATATCAAATCCCTACTCTAGTTTCTCGCTCAGTTCTTAACAGAGTTGTTACACATCTCAGAAACAGAATACAATTTGAACCAATGGAGGCCTGTTAATGCTTGATCCTCAGAAAAAAGTTGTGGAAACACAACTACCAGAATGGAAATCAAAGGAGTAAAGTACCAAAGAGCTTTCTAGTGCATATTTTAGAGAAAAATATGAGTATCCAGGAATGTGAAGGAGGAAAGCTGAGAGAAATGTAATGTATCCATGTAATGCCTATTTACAAATATCTAACATTCACATAATGTTACCATAGAACTATAACTGAAGAACACTACCCTCTGTAATATTTCTTTGGACAATGCTTCAAGGTACTGGGGAAAACATAAATAATTATTGGATGGAAGGGCTAGCACCAGTGTTGTGACCTTTCTTCTGAAAGGAGAGATATCCCTGGGAGCAACCACATCCCCACACCCAGGTATGTCAGAATCATACAGTCATAGTCATAGGGCTTTTGAGTGGGCTTCAGAACCCAGCTGGAGGAAGCCATTTGGGCTCTTTCAGAGCTTCTTTCACCTCAGAGAAGATCTTCAGTTATGTGAGGCAGAGAATAAATTAATGTCTTTTGAATTCCAGCACTCTTTTGAGGCTAATGAGGATCCTGTCTACTTGATAGCTGTTTCAGAGGGAGCCGGTGTCTCTGGAAATGCTACAGTGACTACTCAAAGCTAGTGGTTACTGAAAGGTTTTGACAAAAGTGGCTTTCTTCAAGTTCCAAAGAACTGGTACTGAATTCCCAAAGATGTCAGCTCCCTTCTTCTTTTTCCCCTGAGAAAGACAAATCATATACTTGACCCTTCCCCTCCTTGTAAAAAATACATGAAAAAACAATTGGATTGACAGTGTGGTATTCCTTCCTGCCTGTGCTGATAGGATAATACAAAACCCTCAGAAGCATTCTGATAACATTCAGTAAAGCTAATTTAATAGTAATTGAATTCTTGAAAGTTCTTATTAGGATGCTAAAAGCAAGCATCTGTGTAATGTGAGCATGGTCAGCCTCACAGTGGAGCATGGGGAACTGACCACGACAGTGCTGAAGCTGCCTGTTTTTCATACAAGCAAGACTGCTTATTTTGCTTCTTAGTGACTTAATGCAAATATATTTGGAAGGGTTGCAACTGGGGAAAGAAGAGGGAGAGACAAAAAATATTCACATTGTTTTCTTTGCCAGAAACCTAATGGCGTATGTGCAGCTGTATATATTCTCAGCGTATACTAGGCCTGATCAAAAGGTATTGTACTCCCTCTAGCTTAAATTCAGCTGCTTTATGTTGTGCTGCTGGTATTGTTCCAGTTCATCATATGCTTAGATGACTCATAGTGAATGCATTGTGGTATTTACCATAATATGTTTTACTCTTTTTAAATTAGTCTGCAGTGTATGATGTGAAATACAATTCAAAATTAGCATTTCAGCACTATTAAATCCAGCTTGAAGTGTTTTGATGGAAACAGCAATCTGTTTTATTCTTCAAATTTCCCTAAACAAAGCAAGTGTATCAATTCCTAATAGAGTACATTATACAGAATTAACTGGAGTCTTTCAAATAAAATAATATTTAAGGATTGTTTTTTCATAAGCCACTAGGAGTCAAAGAACCCAGTCTCACCTCTCCCAACACTATTTAGTTATAGCCAGTTTGATATGCTTTTGAGTTATCCCCATAACTTCTGTTGGAGTGTAATCTACAACAATCTGACAACAGAAAACTGAGCAGGATGGCTGACATGGTGCAGGATTGTTTTGGTAAGTGAGATAGTCTGAGTTGTTGGCATCTTCATGTTGATTGTGAATCCCTTCCGTGTTTGGCACTTAAAGGTATGATCTCTGACAAGGCCTTAAAGAAACCCCAGCTGCAAGAGCTGAAGAGAAGCTAATAGTACATTTTCACATTCTAAATAGATGCAAACTGTGTTGAAAAAAAAGGAGACATGGCTCTGAAAAATTGCTACAAGTAGAAGAAATTGAGGAGATGCATGGGATAGAAAAATAAAAGTGAAGTAGAGAGGGGGTTCAGGTGAAACAATGAGAAGGAGGAAAAGAGCAATGATCTAATTGACCATCCCTCAAAAGCAACATGCAAATCATATGGGGGGGAGCTTCTGGGGGGTCATCGAATGAAGGACAGAGGTCAGCAGGACATTGCTCCCCCTCAGTCGCACCCCCATGTGAAGTGTGTCAATGCAGTGAATGTGTGTGAGCAGTAGTGCTGCCAGGGCTATCTGATGGTCACACATCCTGTATAGGAAGTCTCTCTCCCATCTAACGTTGCCTGTGCGTACATAGTAGGTGAGTAGGTGTGATGCCTTGTGGAAGTTTTGGACCAGCCAAGCCTATGTTTATCTTCTTGGAGAATTTGTGAAGTATTAAATCCTAGTATATCTTTTTGTCATCTGTGGAGCGAAAATATGAAGTGTTACAGGCAGACTGCAGGCTATTCAGCTGAACCGTGCCTGCCATCTGGACTGAGGGCTCTTGCTTCAAGCCAAGATCCCTTTACCTGTGACATTTCTGACGGTTTCAATCAAACAGTGCTTAAAACTATGCTGATCAAGTGTTCACGACTTCCAGAAAGATTTATTCTACTAGTTTAACCAATATAAAAAACTTCTCAAAGCCCTCTGCTACAATCTAAACTTTTCGCATTTCTTCTGATTCACAAAGAACATATTTTCTTTTGTGCCTTGCAAGCATTCTTTCCGAGATAATTCCAAATTTCAATTTTTTTTTCAGAGATCAAATCTCTTTCACCTTATTCAGCATTCTCCTTTGTGTTCTCTTTTGATTGTCTACATCCATCTTGAAAGGATACCTAGCACCTGACACATCAGATCTGCTGAGACTCCAGGGCTGGTGAGGAAAGTAGGAAAGAAGATTATTTTGTACCACTTAGAGATTAAACTCCTGTTTGTATAAGGAGTATAAGCTCCTAGCATAAGGGGCATTAATTTCCACAGTGGTAGATCAGTGCTGAGTCATTTTCTGTTTGCCTCCTCAGGATCTTTTCCAGCATGGCTTCTGCTGTAGTTAGCTGTTTCCCATGCTGTATTTGTGTACACGAATCTAGAGCTAGAATTTACACTTAGTGAATTGCATTTTTCCAGACCATTTCTCCAGTTTGTCAAGAACATCTTGCATTTAATGTCTGCCTGTATTTTCAGTCCTGCACATCCCGTTATCTAACAAAGTATGACCTCTGTTATGCTTGGGTTATCAAGAAAGTATTAAATGTACAAGGCCCCATTATTACTGACCACTGAGTAACCCTACTAGGAAACCTATTCACTTGCTCTGAGACCTCTCTGAACCCAAGTGGAGAGGGAAGAGTCACTTTTGATCCTAACTAAAGCAGGAGTGTAATTGCATGCAAGGAAAACTGTAATAAAGAGAAGGAGATAAGAAAAAACTGAAAGTTATTGTCTAAGTGGTAAGATGCAGTAGTACCTGCTTTCCAGTAGTTTTAGCAGCAAAATAGCTTGTGACTATCTTCTGTCCTTTCTTAATTTGTTTTTAATTTTGTCCTTATAATCCTTTTTGACTATAATGTTGTATATTTCCTATCAAACACTTCAGTCAGAAGGAACTGACAGACTTACAGGTTTCAAAACCAGCACAATTTCTCTCCTAGCTCTAATTTTGAACTAATAATTGACAAACCCTGAACAGAATCCTCAAGTCTTCAAATCATAGAATCATAGATTTGTTCCAACCCCTTGCTGTGGGCACCTTCCACTAGAAAAGGTTGCTTAGAGCTCCATCCAACCTGGCCTTGAACACTTCCAGGGATGGGGCATCCACAGCTTCTCTAGGCAACCTGTGCCACCCTGACAGTGAAGAGTTTTTTCCTAATGTCTAATTTTGACCTGCTCTCTTTCAGTTAAAAACCATTCCTCCTTGTCCTATCCCTGTTCCTGTGAAAAGTCCCTCTCTGGCTCTCTTGTAGCCCCTTTAGGTACTTGCAGGCTGCTGGAAGGTCTCAGTGGAGCCTTCTCTTCTCTAGGCTGAACAACCCCAGCTCCCTCAGCCTGTCTTCTGATCTTCTTCTTGGCCCTCCTCTGGACTCACTCCAGCAGGTCCATGTCCTTCAGATGTTGGGGACACCAGGGCTGGATGCAGCACTCTGGGTGGGTCTCAACAGAGTAGAGCAGACGGGCAGAATCTTCTCCCTCGCCCAGCTGCCCACAGTGCTTTGGATGCAGCCCAGGACACTGTTGGCCTTCTGGGCTTCAAGTACCCATGGCTGGCTCACATGCAGCTTCTCACCCACTGACACCCTCAAGTCCTCTCCCCAGGGCTGTTCTCAATCCATTCTCTGTGTAATCCAGCCTGTGTTTGTGCTTGGGGTTGTCCTGACCAAGGTACAGGCTTTTGCACTTGGCCTTGCTGGGCTTCATGAGGTTCACATGGGACCATCTTTAAAGCCTTTCAAGGTCTCTCTGGATGGCATCTTTTCCCTACAGCACCTTGATCACACCACGCAGCTTAGGTTGTTGGCAGACTTGCTGAAGTCACATTCAACCCCACTGTCCATGTTACTGTTAGACAGTGCTGATCCCAGTACTGTCCCCTGAAAAATACCGCTTGGCATCGGTCTCCACTTGGACATTCGGCCATTGACGCAACTCTTTGAGTGTCACCATTCAGCAGATTTCTTATCCACCGAGCGGTCCATTATCATGATGGTTTTTGCAGATTGGGAACTTGAGTTTCTGGAAAGTATTCTTTGCTGTCCTGCAACCAGGTAAATTCAGTAACAGAGTTCATTTTATTCATTTGTGAGATTGACTTGGAGTCTGAATTCAGTAGAAAGACAACACAAGACATGAATTACTACAATTATTATAACAATTAAAACCATATGATGACTCAAACATAAAATATCAAAAGCAGATACCATAGCCTGGAAGCACAGAAAATATTAAGTGGCTCAGAAAACAGATAATAAATTAAAATTAATGTCATTGAAGAACTGGGTATAGTAAATAGTATCTTGAGAAATAATGAATTTTCTTTATCTGCACTCTATGACACAGATCAAAATGTGCTGCAGTTCAGAGCATCTTTGAAGTACATAGGCTCCATATTCTTCCCCTACTTGATTTTGTTTTATATTCAACTCTCTTTGAGGATTCTTGGAGTCTGCTTAATATATTACTGATGTTTTCCACATAATGGATAAAACCTGTGTTTAGTGCCCTGTGGACTAAGAACCCTCAAGGATCTGGCCAAGGAAAGACTTTTCCCTTCTTGTTTGATAATTGTACAATCTGATACAACGAGAGGAATATACAAACTCAGTTTAAGAAAAACGTTTATTATTAGGGATAAATACCAAGTTACTAGTAGCATAAATAGAATGAGGCAGTTCTCTGCCTCTCAGAAATAGAAATATAGCAACAAAATGAAAAGCAAACAACCAGCAAACTTGTACTACTGTTCAAGTCACCGTGTTCCTCCACCCTTACTGTTCTGGTAATGTTCTGTGAAGTTTTTCTTCCTTGTCGTTGTCCTGCAGAGTCAGTTTTTAGCGTAGGATCTTGATGCCTTAGGTTTTAACTCCTGTACTTTTCAAATCCTGTATTGCCTAGTGTGTAACTCTGAAGTTTCTTACAGCTTGTTAGCTGCTCTCTTAGACTAGATAGACACAACAAAGCTTCTCTGAGCTTGCTATTCAAGGACACTCGGNCTTTATTCCCTTACTCTTGTCTAGTCTCTGTTTCTAGGTGACTGGAGAAGGCAACAATCTCTTTAATGTATTCTAAGGCTTCAAAAATCAGGTGCTTTAGTGCATCCTAATGATTTGGCCTCTATCAGTGTGGAGAGAGAGTGGCACCTCTGCAGAGCAATTTTAGGGCACATAAGATGAATGAATTGCTGCCTGGAGTTGTGTGTGGCTTTCCCATCCCATTTTCCAGGTTAAGGGAGACTGAGTGCATGCCTCTGATCTCCACCTCATCGTACAAGTTGTTCCCCTTTCTCTGTTTAGTTGCACTCAGCATTCATGTCAGCTGATTCTGAGATCCTTTTTGGTTTTAAAGCCTGCTAGATGACTGCACTGGCCTCATGCTGAAGAGTGGGGGGTGAAAAAAAAAGAAATTATACCCCAGAGTAGTAAACAATATATATAAAGTAAGAGTAAAAATACCAAAGAATAAAATTTATTCTCTCAGCTCTGAGGCAGCATTTCATTTGAGGCATTAATTTTCCAGAATTATCTGAGCTGATACTCACACTGTCATTTGCAAAATGGCTTTGCTATTACAGTAATTTCAGTGGAGAGAGGCATTAGTCTGTCTCATAATCTTCATACTCTGTATGTGTGAGCATTACAGAGCACGTAGGTGAATAGGGGAGCTATTAAATATTCTTTCTGATATAAATCAAATAAAAATTAAAACCTGAGGTAAGAGTGTTTCTTTGCCTGAGCACCCCAGGTCTCTGGGGCTGAGTGCCTCCAGTTATATTTTCTTGTGCTGGAACTTGGCTTCAGAAAACTTTGTCTTTCACCTTAGCATTTTTTGCCTCCTAAAGGAAATGAGGCATCCTACTATCCAGTGGGCATGAAGCATGTCTTCTATTGATCCTCTAAAGCAATGAGGTTGTCAGGGTTTGTCCCACAGCTGCTAAAGAAAAATTTACTTGTAGAAAATCCTTTAGAGTGACCCCCTTTTCCCTCTCTGCTCCTGCAGAATGCCCTTTGGCTTCCTCACTTGTGATCTCCTTTATCAGGATACTAAACAACATGCTGTTTTTCAGCTCTGACTTCTCCAAGCAGCATTTTATGACAGTCTGAAGTATAACCACTTCCTTAATTTTACTGGATTGTAATTTTTAATATTGGGTGGCTAAGTGCACATAATTCAGCATGTAATAAATATTCTAATTTTGAAATTAATCAGCTTCATGGCTCATATTTTTGGACTTCTTCTTAGTGTTTAGACTAGTTTTGCATGTATGAATAAAGGCTAGGTGGATGGTTTTTATGTTTTGAGCCATTGCTTGTTTTAATCTCTTGCTGAAAGTGATTTTTTCCCCATTTTTTGCTGCTTGATACAGAGCTGAGCATAATTAGGGACTCTGCAGAATTTTAGTTCCTCAAACTGATTTCTGAATAAAGGCTTGTGTGCAAGATATAAAATACCTTGACTGTTTTTCTTCCTATTTTGTCTGGTTTGTAGTGATTACACTTAAAGTCTTAGTGCATACTCTGACTTTTTCCTTACCATGATGTACTGCTGCAGTAGGCTCTAGGAGCATCATTTTTGTTCACATTGTTGGGTATTTGTGTGAATGTTCCTTCATTGCTTCCACTTCTTGATGACTTCTTAAGTGCATTCATTGCCGTCCTCTTTCTGTGTCTGCTGCCCTTGACATTTAAATGCTCTTCATTCTCTGATATTATCTGCTTACTGGT
>VYZQ01019309.1:3694-14367 GCA_013400655.1 Mystacornis crossleyi
GCGCCACAACTGGCCAAGGCTGAGGTCATCAGTGATGGCGGTGGTGCCTATGGGGATGTGTATTTAAGAAGGGGAAACAACAAACCCTGTACAACTGTAGCCACAGAGAGAAGTGAAAATATGTGAGAGAAACAACTCTGCAGACAGCAAGGTCACTGCAGAAGGACGGGGAGGAGGTATTGCCCATGATGGTAATGGGTGAGTGATCTCTCCCTGTCCTTAACTCATGAGCCTTTCGTTATATTTTCTCTCTCCTGTCCAGATGAGGAGGGCTGTGACAGAGCAGCTTTGGTGGGCACCTGGCATCCTGTCAGGGTCATCAAACCCCATCTCCCACAGCGAAAAAAGGATATAAATTTTTCAGCTTCTCTCCAGTGACTTTGCCCTCCCTGAGAGTTCAGTTTATACCCTTGTCATATTCAGACTCACAGGCAACTTTTTCCTTCCTGATGGATTGAAAAAAGAATATTGACCAATTTTTTATTCTCAGTAGTTAAGCCTCAAACTCATAATAGTTATAAGAGTCTGTCAGTGTTTATGATACTTTGGTTTGGGTTGGGTTTTTGGGTTTTTTTTTTTTTTTTTTTTTTTTTTTTGCATATGTCTTTAACTTTTGGAAGAACACCTTCTTTATTTCACTTTGCTGTTTGGCCATGAATGCTTCTTTGTACTTCAGGCATGTTCAGTAAATGGTGTATATTGGCACTCTGCTGCCTATTGGGTGTCCTTCTGTAATCTTCATCTTGCCTTTCTGGATTTAATTGTCTTGTGTGCAATTCTTCGTCTGTTCTTGGTACACTTTCTCATTTTCACATAGTTCCCTATGTTGAAATGAACACAACAGTAGTGGGCATTTTGACCTCTACTGCTCTCCAAAGATATGGAATCAATTATGTCATTCTTAAAGAGCAATCTTAACGTTCAGCAAGATATATATGTAGATATGCATATATATGCTTATGTATGTGTGTATGTATTCATTATACATAATTGTGCAAATTATATCTATAGGGCAGATGTGGCTGGTAAACAGACAAACAACTGCAAAAGGCTTTCTGGTTTTCCTGGATGTAACCAGACATAATTGAGGGCTCATTTGTATCTATTCTGATTCCTGAGTTTGCCTGAAATATACACTGATAATAATTAGCATTTTTTGCATGTGGTTCTCAAACCTTTCTGAGTGTCATTATTCCTCTTTGCAGAGCATTTATGAGCCACAGAACAGAGAAGTGGCAAAAGACGGTACCTGTGATTCTTCATTTCACTCTACTACCTATACTGGCATCTCCTTTATTTATTAGGACCCCAAACTTTGTAAACTACTGGGGGCACTGCTTTCAAATTGCTATTATAATTACAGTTGATTTTATGTGGTAAACATTCCCAGATTAGGTGTTTACATCCTTATTTCTAGTCCCTCTTTCACCTGTATATAACAAATATTTGTGTTATAGCAATGTAACATAGAGTGATTTTCATGCAACAGATATTTTAAGATGACTTCTTAGCTTTTTAAGCATGTTTAGTATTTGATAGCTCCTCAAGGCATTCTGATTGAATGAAGTGATACAGAGACAACATTCACGTTGTTGGGCCTTTGAGCTCATCGATGTTCCCATGACTCATGTGGGACATATTCTAGAGAAATCCAGCACGACCTACCAAAACCACTAAAGCATTATCTTTGCAGAAGCATATAGTCCATGAACAACACCTCATAAAACAAGACATAAATAATAGCACTTTAAAATTTTCCAGGGTATAGCATTGATACCTATGTGTATAGATTTGTTTTTTGCTTAATTCCTGTCCTGTGAGATGTACAGTCATTCATTTTCCACTTCACCTCCCATTTCTCCTATTAATCTGTTACTCATCCAGTATTTTAGCAATATTTTGATACTATGGCAAGTTCTGTATCACATATCATCTCAAGATGAAATATTCAGCAGCTACTCCCTTTAACCCCATTTTACCAGTTTTGTCCCAAGTGCAGCTCTGCACATTGCCAGCTGAAAAAAAAAAATCTTCCTTTGGTGGGGTTTCCTTGGTGTTTAATGGCACACTACTTCAATTTCTATGTCAGTGTCACACCATTGGGTGGATGTACACCAAGATTAGGGATCTTTATGTGCATAAAGGTACCTCATGATCCACCAAAACCAACCAAATTGCATATTGTATTTATGAAAGCATCTAACTTTGCGCAGATAGGAACAAAAAACCAAGAAGAGACCTCAAGATTACAGAGTATCATTCCATAAAGTGCAAAGAGACTGAATTGGCAGAGTTAATTATTACTCAGCTGCCCAAGTCATTTTGTCAATAAATGAAGAGTCCAGCAGAATGCATACTAGCTCTATAGGCCTACATTTTGCACATCATCATTTTATAGCAGTGACACTGACAAGCCAAAAACTGGATACAAGGTTTCTCCATTTTTCCCTCTTATGACTCAGAGAGCTGTCACCTCTCCCACATTGCCTGGTACAGTAATAACACCGGAGTTTCACCTCCCAAGACATAGTAACAGTAGCAGTTTGGTACTCTACCAGTATTTAAAATTCCCTCACAGCCCTTGCTAATGTACTGATTTCTTTGCTGTGCTGAATCAGCACAGCACTGAAAACCAATCTCTCCTCTTAATCACTGACAGAAAGCAGTGCCTTTGCAAGGGCAGAGTCAACAAAAACCAGGATTAGGGTAGACTGACAGTAGCTGTATCAACTCTTATAAGATAGTTTTAAAATTATCTAAAATCATTAACCTTTCACTTCTGGAGTGTGAGGTTCAATTCTGCATTTAGCCATGTATGAAAATGAGTTCAGCATTCTTGGGTTAGCCTCCACAGAATCATTCCTGTAATTTCCCATGACTGGCAGATTTTACTGTAGAGAAAGAGTGAAAATGAATTAAAAAATAAAAGTGAGGTTTCGTCAGGTTGAAAAATCAAACATCAATAAATCTGAATGTCAGAATCACAAAAAAGCAAATTCAGATCTGAAAGCTTGGACCTTCAAGCAACCCTTGAATGGAGTGAATGAAAAGTGGAATAGAAGGCAGGATCTACTGTAAGCACAAGGTAGCAGCTACCATAGCATCAACGGAGCAGTCATGGAAATGGCCGAGTGGGACGTTTGCACACCCATGCACTGCTGCTGAACTCTGCTTCTTCTGCACCAGAAGAGCTCTCAGGACTTCCCACTGAGTACAGCAGGCAGTTCTGGATCTCAAACATGCCCTGCAGTTTGCCAAGGCCAGCAGCCCTGCCCCGCCTGTTGCCATGAATTCCAGGGTGCTGCTTGGAATCAAAAAGTTATCAGTCTGTTCCCATGACAGTGAGGAAGACTGCAAGTCCTTCTTTTCCAGGAGGGAGCATAATCTGGAAAATAAAAAATACAAATGAAAACCTAAAAATACATATGAAAGATAAAAAATTAGAAAAGGATGAAAATAAGACTGAGAGAAAAGTGAAGAATGGTAACCCTTATCTGTCACAATCCTGTTCTCAGTTGCTTTGGGTGACTAGCAGGAACCTCCCATGTGAAATGAACCCAGGTGACACTCACTGAACTACCTCAGTAAGGACAGTGGACAGTCTTTTGACTCTGTACATGCAAATTCTTTATGATTAGCCTTCTCTCCTTATGTAGAATTCTTCTTTTCTTTGACAAATACTAAACTTTGTATAGCTAGAATTCTTTGAAAGTAACCACACAATGATGCACCGCCATTTCAAGATTTAAATGGGACTGTGGTATCTTTCATCTGGTGACACAAATCCAGACACATGCCTGATGCACATGGTTCTCATATACGCTTTCAAGAAGGAACTATACCCTTACCTTTGTTTAAACAACATCTGCCTTAAAAGGGTAAAGATTCTAACTTGGAGCCCTGTGCATTACTGTGGTGTAAATACTGTAAAACTCACCTATACCTTTTAGTCACTGCTTTGTCTAAAAATTAAGAGCCAAAGAGAAAAAAAGATGAACACAAGAGATTGATTTGGTTAACATAAATATAAGCTGCTACTCTTTCTGTAAGATTTAACTGGTTTACTTTAATAAAAAGAGTAAAAGACACTAAGGGATACCCAAAGCACCCAACACCTCTGCAGCTCTTCAGATTGTGTTTAACACTCCTCAGTCATCCTGTTATGTGGGGAATCCACCAAGTAAAACTCTAGAAAATCTAGAGCAAGGAAACTTCTGCTATTTTCATCCAAAAACTTGGATAGAATTGAAAAAAGTCCAAACGTGAAAACCTGTCAGTTTCACAGCATCATTCTACCTGTTGTTTACAAAATTTACAGTACAACAACCTTCCTCCTTGCACAATCTCTAATAATTTTTCTGTTGTAGAAAATTTTTACTTACTGTTTTCCTTCCTCTTGGGTGTGTCCAAGACTTTGAGGTTATGCTGGTGTTAGTGTATTTCTTCCCCTCTGGATTCTTGGACCATGTGATCTTCTCTTGGGAAGAGACAGTGTCACTACCACCAGGAAGGAAATGCCCTGTCATACTCCTACGTTGTAAAATAAAGACAATCTTTCAGTTCACCTCTCATTTTCTCAATACCACTTCAGGAAATACGACTTTACAACAAAGAAAAAAGAAACAAAGAAGAATGACAGCAAAACCTAATTTAACCATCCTTTGACTAAATACCAAGGCACATTAGAACCTAACCCACCATGGCTTTATTTAAAAATGGGCAGCTGAAAGGTGCTGTATGATTTTATAAAAAGAAAACAGATTGTCTTGGAGGCTGATGCCAAATAACTCATTGCCTGAGTTATCACTCTTCAATCAAAAAGTACACGAAGAAACTACATTAAGTCATTTAGACAGCAATCACCATCGAGTTAGGCCGGCCTCTCATGTCAGAGATGAAACAGCCAAATTCTCTGACAGTGGTGAGTTATTCCTTTTATCACTGGCAGAACTGCCTAAAGAATCATCAAGGCTACAAGTGTGGAAAACATGAGGCCTCTCCAAATTTAGGTGATAAAAATACAAAACGTTTTATTACTTTACTTTAATCTTTATCATTTATGTTTGGGGAAAAAAGAAAAACCCCACAATGTCACCTATAGTAGGCAACAATGGGATTAATTTAAACTCAGTATTTAATTCCTGTAAGGAAGCTTTCTTCCAGACCATGATCTTTGCGATTCCATTCCCACCTTCATCTGCCCCCAGTCTCTCTCATAACTAAAGACATATCTTTCAGCCCTGACAAAGCCAGTATAAAGTATTGGGTGTTTTATTACAAGTTGTAACTCAGTCACTTTGGAGGTGATTTTCTTTCTCTAGTAATGACTTAGTGGAGGAAGCTGGTAATTTTTTTGTTGCACTTTAACATTGCTAGAGAGGTCACATACTGTAAGTGAGAGAATAGCTGTTTAAAAATATTTTTCTGCCTGGCCTGATTGCCTTTAAAAATCCTAAAGAAAGTGAAAGTAAATTCATTCTCTTGGGTAATTTTAAGTATTCATGTTAAAAACCCAGCATGATCTGAAGAAAAGCAAGTTTTGTGGGCCTGATTTCTATTTGAGCAGAGTTTCAGTTAATAATGTAGCACACATAAACCTTCTTTTAACAGTTCATATTACACTGAAGACAGAATTGCTTAAGAACTTCGTTAATTTTTCTCCCTGTTAAATCAGCGTTATAGACTTCCAGCAGATGTCTTTAACAGAGATTGTTATTAAAAGAAGTATTGCATAAAATAAGTTCAGAACATTTCATCAGTATTACTTACTCCCACCATTAAGAGCAGAATTTCTCCTGTATCTTCAAATTATTTCATTAATGCCAAATGCAAAGAAACAGTAAATCATCTCCAAACTCTATAAACCTCTGTCAGCATCCATACTGTTCCTATATTTTAAAAACTGCCACTGCTTCCATTTACAGTAACTCCCTATTTGTGCAGACTTAAAAGCTTCTCTTAGGAATGTGTTCTACTAGAAATTTCAGTCTATGAGCATTTTAATTTTAAGCTGGGGAAAAAAAAATCCATCTGCTTTTTAAGCTCTTGGGTGCCAAAGAGGTTTTGTAGTGTCAGGTATTTTTCTGAGCACTGTATCAGCTAATAAATGTACCTTTGAATGTTTAACTGTCTGGAAAATGTTATTAAATATAATAATTTTTTCAAGGCAAAAGCCAAAGGTGATGTGTCTGGGTCAAACTGTCTATAATACTACATGCCTGAGATAAGTACCTAAGTCACACTTATGCTCTTGCCATAAAATAAGCTGTGTTGCTCTGATGTAAAGGTGCAGTTCTCTGTCTCCAACAACAAGGCTATTTATTTACCTAAGTAAACACAGATTTATGACCTACAGATCCCTATTTCCCTCCCATCTGTGCAGGTAAACCGATGATACATAAAGTGCAAGAGTTTTCCTAGGTCTTGACCAAATCTTGTCCTCATGTTGATATCAGCCTTTTCCCTCTACAGCCTGATTCCCACAGAAACCTAATGCATGGTAAGATGGGAATACCAACAAGTTCTTGGTTTGGGTAAGTAGAAGCCAGGATCTAGGAAAACCTTAAGAAACATCTGGAGACACAGTGGGCTTTGGAGTTGGGATTCTCTAGAGTAATTCTACTGAAAGCTGTGAAGTTATTTTTTTAACATATGTAAAAATATGTATATTTAGACTAAGTAAATTAAGGTAGACTTTGGTCCATTGGAGGTACATAATACTGTGTCTTACATACTTGTATGAGTGAGAGAAAGAAAGAAGCAATGGCCACTCTGTTAGGCACTAGTTTGGTTAAACCCACCTCGCCCTCAGACCTCTAAATGCTCAGCTCATGACTACAGGTTTCTCAACAAGAGCCATTAAGGGCTTTCAAACAGGAAAGTTCACCTGAGAAGCCTGTCCAAAGCATCCCAGTTTTAATATCCTCTACTATACTCTGATAGTAAAGCAGCCATAACAACCTTGAGTTATCTCCCAGACTCAAGCTTCGCCATACTCGCCTAGCAACATGTAGGATCCACATACAGCACAGATATTGCTTGAAAGAACTGGTGATGTGATTAGGTAACCCGTAATTGATCAACACTTTGTGATGTAAGATGACTCACCTGGATGGCCTCAAGAAGTTGTCCACATCTGAGAAACAGAATAAAAGAAAAACCCTAAATATATGCAAGTCACAGTTCTGCTGTACCCCTAAATAAAATCTTGCACAGCAGGCAGCTTTGCCTGTGTTTTCTCTATGCACTTTGGCCTCTTCATCTGTCAAAAACATAAATCACTGTTGCCTGGAGGGGCCAAAATTTAGAAGGATGCCACCACAGACCACGGAGTTGATAACATCTGAGAACAGCTCTCAGTAAGCTGCTGCTTTTCTATCATGAGTGGGATTATTTTTCTCCCTCTAGGTGTACACATTTCATAGCAATATATTCTGTTGCTATTTAGGATTCACTGGCCACTTTCATTACAAATGTTCTTTTCCAGAGAATTATAATCAGAGCTTTTGTTACAATGTCCACTGCCTGACAAAATTTGCCTCATTCTAGGTTTCATCACAAAACCAGCACTATAAGCCACCTTCACTGAAATTTTTGCAGTTCTTTTGGCAATCTTGAGGTAATGTTAAAACAACAGATAGCTTAAGGTCAAATGTCAGCAAAAACTCTCAACTACCAATTGATCTGGCTGTTTAAAAATAAAAAAATGAGGAATCCTTTGTGTTCAAAGAAGAATCGCATGGAGTGGAGGATTGAATCCAGTGATAGAAAGCAAAGCAAATGTTTGTGTGAACCCCAGTGAGAATCAAAATAGCAGCATTTTTCACTGCTCTATTTATAACTTTGCAATTTTAAATGGTAAGACCAAAAATAGTCATTGCAATATGTTAGCTCAATGTAATTTTTCTTTCCAAAAGAGATAAATTAGCCTAATTTTTCTCCTTTTTCTTTTTTTGGCGGAGAGTAGTAAAATAGATAATAAATATTTTTCCAGATAGTTTTAGAGGGGTTTTTTGTGTTTCTTAAGTTTTAATCCTTTGTGGCAAGAGTTCCTGGCATCTGAATATGGTCTTTCCTTCATCTGACTTCATTTAGGATCTACATCTATCAAGGGACTTTCAGAAATACGTAATGATTTAACAAGGCAGCTAGTTCAAGTGGGGGATAATTAGGCTTTCACCCTCCCCTTCACTCCGTGCCACCGTTTTTTACTCTCTCCATCTCCATTGTACCCTTAAAAGCAGCGGATCTGCAGCCAAGCATTGCACACTCCCCACAGCCAACTTCCTCTGAAGCTGCAGTGTGTAATTACAACCAGCTGCTGAGGGCTGCTGAGAGCAGGGCACTCAACACCTTCCTGCCCAGAACTAAGCCCGGGCTTTGGGAGCCCCCAGGATTTGGGGACCTCCTGGCTTTGCTACATGGACACCCACAAGGAGGTTCCCATGGTATGGTAGTCGAAGTTGAGAGAGAGCAACATTCCAACTTAGCCTTCAGAGATACTAAAAGGACTGGGTATTTCAGCCCCCCCCCCCCCCCCTCCCCTTTTCTCCTTCCCCTAAACCCATCTGTTTAAAGGGAAGAAAGCCTCCTTCTCTGGATCCGGCTGCTACTCTGAGTGATCCACTCCTGTGCTGCTCCCTCCCTGGCTGACAGCTGGCACGGCAAACCCACAGCGCTGTGCCCGGGGAGGTGTGCACCCCCACAGGGACAGAAACCGGGGATTAAGGCCCTTTTTGAATGGCATGTGCTGGTTCCTGTGAACTTCACCGGCACTGCAGGATTTTTATTTTCTAAAAAGTAAAAGCCTCGCTTTTGTTATCAAAGTTCAAGATAAACCTACATGGTGTCCCGATATCCTGAGGCATGTGAGACTCAGGGACAAAAGCAAAGTGGTGCAGTAGCTGAGGAGGCTGTGTAGGCACAGATACACACCTGGACTGGCTACTTCTTTGTTCTGCCTTTTCAATTTCTGATAACTTCTGAAACTTAATTCCTTGTTAGCATTCCTGAAGAAGAATGCAAATTTCCATTTGTCCACCTTCAAGGATGAACCTCAAAATTCTAATCTTGACCTGTCAGAAGGAGCAAGCTCATCTGACTTCTGCTTTTTAAGCAATTTGTGATTCCCAGTGACTTAGCTATAGGGTTTGCTACAGGAAATTTCTTAGGCTTCTAACTATGAACAGACTTAACAGATGAACAAAAATGTTTAGGGTCTCATACATCTCATGTTACAAAGCACTAACAATTAAGTGTGCAAACTCAGAGGACGCTGTCATGTAGTTACCACTGTTAGTGCCAGATCTGTCCTTTTGCAACTGAATCACAGAACAGTTGAGGTTAAGAGGTACTTCTAGAGATTGTCAGCTCCAAGTGCTCTGCTCCAATCCACAGGTTCAGAGGTGCGTTGAGTTTGACTGTCACCAAGGATGGAGACTCCACAACCTTTCTGGGCAACCTGTGCCACTGCTTGGTAATTACAGTCAATCCTTTATTTTTCTCTGTACATCTTTGAGAAATAATAACCATAATGACAGCATTTCTACAATTTTCCTTCAGAAAAAACCTGCAATTTCAGGCATGCTAACCATGAAAAAAGTCACTCTGATAAAAGTTACTCTCAAGAAAATGAACTTAAGGTGGAAGTGCAATAAATAGTGCAAAAATCCTTATTAGCCTACAAATCAAAGCAGAAGTGGTGTAAGACCGTAAAGACACAGGCTAGGCATGGATAGCTGTCCTGATTAAAGGACAAAGCATTAGGAAAGAACAAGCATGTTAGAGATGTCAATACCAAAGAGTGACTGGAATTACTTAGAATGCTTCAAGGTAATAAATCTTCAGCAAATGGAATGTACTTAAGAAAGGAGAAATTTAGGTCAAATTGCAGGAAAAGATTTCTAATGGTAAAGTACAGAAAGTTACGGAGTATTTGCCTAAAGGAAGAGGCATGGCATATCCCTGAAGGCTTTTAAAACTACACTAGAAAAAGCACTGAAGTGTTTGATACACAATAATCCTACACCAGGAAGGAGAAAGGCTAGACAATATAACTGGGCTTTTCCATCTCTGCTTTCTGTGATTCGGTGCTAATTCCACTGGGCAGTTCCAGTTTCAAATACAAAAATCCAACATCAGCTGTAAGCACCCTTTGTTAAAAGCAAATGTTGTAGAAGAACTTATCCCTTCACCCCAGCACAGAATGCAAATGCTCTTCGGAAATCAAAACAGATACCATGTTTTAACTTACTTTTATTTGAATATGCCTACATTATGATGAAAACATTAAAATTGTGAACACTCATTGTGTTTGTACTTACAGCAGGGTTCAACCTGGGTACTCACACTGAAATTTCCAAATTTTGAATGGAAATTATACAGATACTGTTTAATTGAGGTGGATTCTGTAGGTACTGTTATAATGCCGCTCAGCATGAGGAAGAGGGATAGATCTGAGATTTTGTGAACTTTCAAAGGCAGGCTTCCACCTTTCTTACTTTCTGCCTTTTTTTTTTTTTTCTTTTTAACTGTTGCTGGAGGAATAAAGGAAAAAAAAGGTAGTATATTTTACACAGAGTCCTCTAAAAATCTTACTCTTTTCACTTAAAATAACCACTATGTGGTCTTGATCTCAGTCTTGGAAAGACATGCAGCTATCTTCATTCCAAAAT
>VYZQ01019309.1:14989-35964 GCA_013400655.1 Mystacornis crossleyi
CTCCCAGGGCGCTGCGCCCGGCGGGCCCCGCTGCAGCGGCGCCACCTGGGGGCCAGCGGCGGCACCGCGCCCGGCCCGGCTCGCGGGAGTGGCTGAGGAGCAGCTTCAGCTTCCCAGAGGGAAGTGACTGGCACAAGCGGGCAGGGAGAGGGCAGGTCCGGCATGAGCGGCTGTAGCAAGGTCTCTGAAACTGATGCAGCAAGGCGGGACATAATGCACCACATATCACTGAGAGGATTAGCTTTCATTTGAATAAAACTGAATATTTATTCATTTGAATAAAATATAAAATGTTTTGACGAGAACAAGTGAAAACGATGAAGAGAAATGGAAAGTAAAGTAAAATACAACACCTGTTTATCACCCACCAGATGCTGCAGATTATCCTTTTCTCTTTTTTTGCAGTCACCCCAGCCCAGGAAAACAGCAGTCAAACATGCAATGCTGCCAAAGGTGATCCTGTCACTGACAGCACTCAACACACAGAAGGAGATCAAAATGCCTTGACTTGTAGGGCCTTGTGATAGTAAAAAGGGACAGGGCTGCTCTTTGCACCGGTATCAACACCACAGAGAATGTTCTGCTATGAAAACAAGTGAATACAGTTCAACTAGATCAAATATTTCAGCATTCTTGGATGGTGACAAACTTCCCGGAATGATCAATATGGTGTAGGCAAGAAAAAACTTATACTTGAAGAATTTATAGAAGTAGTTATTTCATGGTGATGGCTGCAGTAATGATGCCTTGGGTGGGCTCTGTGCTTTCTGTTCCTGTTACCTCTATCTATCCAGTCTAGAAAGAATGAAGACAGCCTGATTCTAAAACTGCAAACCAAATGTCTTGTGACAACTGCAAGGTAGGCACACAGAGGCCAGGCTGGAACCAGAGCGGTAGGAATGCCTTTCCACAGAAAAACAGGTCTCCAGCTCAGGACAAAAAATGTGAATCAGCAGAGTCACTCGGGGTGGGGGGTGGGGGAAGCAAACATATTCGGTGTGCAACAGGAAATTATTCTGTGAGACAAGTGAAGTAATCCTTCTGCTGTACTCATCACTAGTAAGGCATCAGGCTTGAGTGCAGCACCTTAGTCTGCGCACGTTTCAAGAATGTTGTTAACTGGAAAAAGCAGCAGGGAGCAAAGAGAGTCATCAGAGTGTTAGAAAACACGGCCTACAATGAAAGATCAAAAGAACTGCAACTGTTTTATCTCCAGATGGGAAGACTGAGGAGGAGTAGGGCCACTGTTTCCAAAGGAAAGGAGTAATTTGTTTTGCCTGCCCGTTGTGAACACGAAGTAATAGATTTAAATCGCAGCAAATTTTCTAGTGATACGCACAGGGAAACATTGAAATATATTGCCTGGAGAGGTTGTGGTGTATTTGTCACTAGAGAACAAATTAAACAAACATATTTTGAGACTGATATTAAAAAAATCAGAACTCTTACTGGGGATAACCAAAAAAAGTTTACAGCTGCCAGAAATCCCTTCCATTTCTTTTACTGTAATTTTATGAGAGGAAAAAAAAAACCTTTTTTACTTGATACACACAAAAAAGGGGGGAACAATATTTCCATTTTTTTAAGCTAGCTCACAGAATGAGTTGAAAAACCACAAGTATGTCTCAACCCCCTGTCAATGAAACAGAGGTAGCAATACACAATTTATGATACTGCGAGTCTGTAATGCATTATTGCAACCTTGTGGATGTTGGGAAAGGAGGTGATATACAAATGCAAAATATCTCCAGACGCCCTCAGTTTTTTCATACTTGCACTGCTTTAAATGCTGCAATTTGTTTTCCTTTCTTCTCTAAGAGTTCACAGTACACTGTGATCTCTCCTAGTAACAGAAGTACATCTCTTCTCAAAGAGGAACAAACCAGAGCTCATGTGGTTTAATAGAACACAGCAGTTGAGCAATACCTCTAGATTAAAAACCCACAAACCCTAACCATTAAATTTCATACTACTACAAGTTTCTTTTATTGTGTAAATTGCATCAGAAGAAATTTCTAATTCAGGAACAGTGAGAGGATCGTTTCCTCTGACTTTGGCATGTTAAAATGTCTACTGAACAAAATCTACTTCCCCAAAACAATTAGCGAACATGTACAGCCAACACTGACTGTTTAGAAGACCTATCAAACCAGAACAGAGCTTAAGTACCTCATTACCACTTCCCTTCCAAAATGCAACAATGGGACTAGATTCACTAGAACTTTAAAATATTCTTTGTTGTTAATAAAGTTTATATTTAAAGAAAAACAATTCAGGTGAATATGGCTTACTGTATAATCCAGACGGATAAATGCAGATCCACTAAAACCCCTGATCCCAAGCTAAAACCATTTTTAGCAGCCTTGTTCAGAAAATTCTTTCTAATCATCTGACTACAAATGCTTGCTTTTTGCAGATTTCTGCTATGAATATGCAGATTTCTGTTATTTCCCAAATAAACCCTGCCTCTTCTTGCCACACCAGTGTCCTGCTCCCCTGTCAGCTTGGCAGCCATTTCTCTAAGAAACCACTACAGACTTCCACAACCCAATTTCCCCGTGGTACCAGCACTGTGGCTATGCCAGTGTAGTGGCAGCATTCAGGATGGAAACTCTGCATGAGGAGAGCAATAGTGACAGTGCTGGAGATGGAAATACAGCTGTGGCACACATCAGTGCAAGGCCTGTCAAAAACATTGGGAAGTTCTTCTTGATTCTCAGGAGAAACTTAATCCTCACTCCTGTTGCTCCATAAAACAGCATTTTCACGTCCAAATCTGACATCCATTTTTCCTGAGCACATGTATAAAGGTATCACTTACTAAAGTGACTGGGATTATTTACATACAACGTGTTTCTCATGTGTGCACCTATATTTAAATATTTAAGAACACAATCCTGGAAAAGTCATTTGAAAAGTAATTTCCTTTTGGCATACCAGCAGCTGAGACGATTATGTCACTACTTATACAATACTTTTTAAGTTCTCCAGCTCTCGAGAGACCTCTTACATTTGGCATTATTTGTAGAAGTGCAAAATACCTAATTCCCTTCTAGCTTCAGTTAAAAGTTGCAATCAGCTCATCTTAAAAAAATTTATTACTTTTACAAAGACAACATATCAAAACTGCTGCTACATTCTGCTGCTTCTTTTTTTGCTGCGCTGCTTTTAAACTGATTACTTGTCATTTATTAAAACTCTAGATGTGGCCTGTAAAAGCCTGAAACAAGAGATGAGGGACTCCAGGCTGCTCTCCAAAATTGTTTATTGCATTGTGGGTTGTGGGTACAGAGAGCAAGCCTCTAGCTGCCAGCCACCCCTAGAGGCCTGAAGCCTGAAGCTGAATTCTGACCAAGTTACAAAGCATTATATACTTTTCTTAGCTGAATACCTTAATACATGATAATCAAATCAGCATTACACACAATACCTATACATTTGCTTATAACTACTATTATTACCATACAATAGTCATTACTATCTAGTCACAAAAGTAAGTTACAAATTAAGCTTGAAGTTAATTTTCAGTTTTGTTGAAGTGGTAAATTCCTAGATCTTTATTCTACTTACTATATCAACCTTTTATTTGTTTGTGGTATCTCTTCTGCTTGGTAAGAGCATTCTTTTGTTTGTGGACAGCTTATCCTTTGCTCTAGCCATAAAATCTCTTACCAACTCAACATAACCTTTGCCTTCTTCAGCTACTCAGTGTTGGGGGTNACCTCCCCAACAGTGGCCCTTAGGGACATGGCTTAGTGGTGAACTTGGCAGTGCTGGGTTACTGGTTGGACTCGATGATCTTAGAGGTTTTTCCTAACTGAAATGATTCTATGGAGACAAGTATAAAAAAGTACATTTAAAAGCATATTTATAATATTTTAATAACTACAGTTCAACATAGGAGTTGGTTTTTTTGCTTTATATCAAAACTTTTAAAGATGCAGGGAAAATTTGGCAAAGATGTGACAAGCAATCAAATGCTTACAGCACACAGGATGTCAAGGAAAGTCAGATAAGTTACCCTCACTTGTGCATACCAAAAACCTTCTCCGCAAGATGTATCATGTGGCTTTGCTATTAAAAAAAAATCATAATGATAAGCAGAAACTGAGAGCGATGATCAAATATATTATTAGTGGGGCTGCTCAATAGTTAGTACTATATATTATTTTCAATCTTTGCTTTCTGCAACTCTCTAAGACTTCAAGTGGAAGCAGTGTCACTGCCATGTCTCTTCTGTACTTGGGGAAATGTTTCAACCTGCTTCAAAACCTTTCAGTGGGAAAATTTGTGAGAATCAAGAGTCGGTTCTCAGTTAGGTAATATAGTTTATTGAATCAGCTGTGGAGAGGTCAAAAGTAAAGCACGAACCACTGTTCTGAAAAAAGACCTCATTTGGGAATAGACTCAATCTAAAATCTGGACTAGGGAAGGAAACAAACTCTCCTGACAAGTAGTGTACGAGTATGAATCAAGGAGGAAAGCTAAAGATGATGAAGAGGGAAGTGATTCACTGAGGTGCCACAGTAAATGAAGTTGACCTGCAGACCAGGGGGCAGTTGAGTTTAGGTGTGATGAGATGCTTGAATACCTAGGAGAGCTAATCTGATGTACAAGGACCAAGGAGTGATGGAAGGAAAGGGAAGAACCAAAATTTTACAAAATGTCTAAATAAAGGAGATGGTATTATGAAGTGGGAAAAGCCTGAGTAACCATCACTGTAACCCTCACACCACTGTCACTGTAACCCTCACACCACTGTCACTGTAACCTCTACTTTCCGGGTTACAGACTTCTGTTTTGTTGTACAGACTTGTTTCCACTGAACACCATCCTTGCTAGACACTGGGACAGATCAACAGGGGAAAAAAAAACCCAAACCAACAGAATACAATGATATTCAAACTGTATGTCACAAAGCAAAATACAAAAAGGAGAAAATTAAATAGGTTAAATATAAGATGTTAATTATGACAACCCACAATTTTAAATACTTGACTTTGCAGTCACAATAGTGTTATTACAAATTAGTTGTGTGTGGACAGAGTATAGATAAACACATAAATTATTCTCATAAATGAGTGTCTATAGAAACACTACGTGCAATATATGATTTTAAAAAATACTTAAACAATAAATTAATTAGTCTTAGATATTTATATTTTATCAGGAAAAAATACTTTTATTTTGAACAACAGAATGTTGGATTTATTAATGCTAACTATTTACTAAATATTCACCATTCTCAAAGCTAAAAATTATTCCGAAGCAATGGATTGTTTTATTTGTCAGCTACACACATTAGAGCAAGAAGATCCTCACTGAAACAAGTTCTTGAGCTGCATTAAATTGAAAAGCTCTCTGTAGATATCGTGCAAAAGACAGGGCTATTGATATCAGAGTATGAAACAGCAGTTCAAACCCTATTGTCCCAAACTTGGTCACAAGAGAAGATATTCTGTCCAATTAGTGAAAGATGAAGATGTCTAGAACCACAGGGATGCAATGACACAAGCAAATTTAAAAGCATTTTAATCAAGACTGTGGGTTTGCAGCCAAGATACACACGTATCAACCCCGATTCAACTGAATTCATCTTCTAAAAATGCTCTCTATGCTTATGATGCCACAAACATTCAGATCCAATGAAGTTAAACAGAACTGATGGAAGCTGCAGGTCACCTAATGAACTGACAGAAGCCATGGTTTCAATAGGCCAATATGTCATAATTCAAGATTAACACCATCTACGTGCTACAATTTCATTGGTGGTCTGAGAGATACTATTTATAGCACAGTATGAACAGTTTCTATTCAAATTCGGGTACAGTTTTTTTGATGGAATGTGCTTGAACATCTGCAGAGGAGCTATGAAACAGTCCCTCCAGCCTGAACTGTTTGTAGGTCAGGGACTTCCTTGAGCCAAAGGTAGAGATTAAATAGGTCTCAGTCTTTTGTGCTTTGAAAATGTGTCCACTAACCTTGCTGTCAGACTTTCTGAAGAATACAGCACGATAATGCAAAATAAATTGTCCATAGTTTCGCACCAAGTTTCAGGATTAGCTGTGATGCAGAACAGATGAATTTTTGAAGCAGGGTTAGATAAATTACTTAATTAAGCAAATTCAGATTCCTTAGGAAAGACAGTGGGGTTAAGACAGAGTGGAGAATTCTGCAGTAGTACAAATAGATATGCACAGTGTCAAGTCAGTGCTAGAATTAGCAGAAAAGGTGAAAAAACAGGAGTTTTTCTCTCTCAGAAAAATCCATCCAGATTTAGGAAATTATAATTAATTTTAGCAAATGACAGAAATGTCAATAACTTTGAATAGAAAGCAGACTAAAAAACCTGCAAAATCTGCTCTTTCACTTCTGAGAAGCTAAAGGCATCCAATGTAAGTAAAACTGCTATAATCCCTCCCACCAATGGCATACTAGACATTTTAGATGAGACAAGGAAGTTTTTAGAATGCACAATTCTATAATGTCTATGCAAAACCAGATGAGAACTATAGTTCCTTTTCCATACATCAAGGCATTAAGATTAGGCACTAAGAACATGATGGCTACCTTGTATTCCAGAGCACTTTTACTTTGGAGTTGCTCTGTTGGGAGTCTTGCAAGTGGGGACTGCATTCAGAATCTGCCCAACACAAATGTAAATGCACTCCTAATTTAAGCTTAGCCAGGAGATTATCTGTGTTTCATGCACAAGTACCGTGGACTAAGTTCAGAGGAAAAAATTGAAAATAGGATAGAGAATACATGAATGAAAGGGACAAGGGCCTAATTTTGGAAGTTCAGAATTATGTTAGGTAGTTCATAGAACACTGAAAGGAAGCAAATGTGCGATAAATGTTAAAAACAGACTGTTGGAATTGGTTTTCGCACTGATGATTAATTAAGGAGGGGAGTCATGATGGAGTTAGAATGTTGACGATTGTGGTTTGCTTGTTGCAGAGTAATTAACTGCTGTAAGTAAATGGATTTCTTTGAACTGTTTTCTATAGTTAAGGTTAACGGAGCCTCCCGGAACTCTCTAGAACATCAGTGATGTAATTGAAGGAGGAGCTGGGGTGAAATATTAGCATAAAGGGATAGAGGCAAGGAGATCCATTGGGTGAAGACCAAGCCTATGGCAAAACCCGAGAGATCAGCAAGCAAGCAACGAACCAATTGAAAGGCCTGTCACAATCTCCAGCCTATCATCTCTGTCCCAGGGGGTGGGCCTAGGGGAGGTGATGGGTGGGGTCTGGGGGGGCTATAAAACACACGCTGTGAGTGGCCTCCAGCATGGTCTGGCTTCTGGCTGACTGGGCAGAGCCAGGGCCAGCACTGCACTGAGCTTTGTGTAATGGCAGTTAGCCAATTTAAGTCTCTTATCACTGTGTTTTGTTATGTTAATAAAGTCTTAAAAATTCAAATAGTGAGAGGTCCTTTCTCACAATAAATACGAACTAGAAAGTAATTTTCTTGGAGACCAGCAGTTGTTACGTATAAGAAATGTATTACAAAAACTGCAAGAGAAACTGTTTTAACCAACATCAACACATACTTGTGCATATGTGCAGCTTCCCCGGAAGCCTATCTGCAGGTGATTTTCTCCAGAGAACCTAGCTCACAAAATTTCTGCTGCTTTTAGTGATGGAAAATTTGAAGCATGGAATATTATTCTCTTAGTGATGAAATAATTCTATAGGAATCCCATTCTTACTGAATCTATATTTCAGTTTGTATTTTAGCTCAAGTTAAAGACAGAACATTATTCTAGATTAAAGAACAGCACTGCTCCAGACATTTCAAGCCCTACTACTGCACGGTTTGGCTCCCTGAGAAAGATGCCACTGGATCCAAAGAATGGATGCTCTTGAACTGGGAGATACGTACTAGTTTTATTATTTAATTAACTGGGCTCCAAGAATGCACTTGGTTGTCTATAAACGCCAATGTGCTGTCACAGCTCAGGGCTCCAAACTGTTGACATTAAAAAGAGGGAATATAATTTATTTCATTCTCATAACCTGGAATGTAAGTAATTTAGAGAGTGGACCATATAAGGAAGTTCAGCATCTGCCTATAGTTTCATATTTTCCAAATAGGAATCACTTTTAATTACAGAGCCATTTCTAGTAAATCTCCAAAGTTAGTTCCTAGTGTACTCTGAAGGACTTCCCTCCTCAGATAGGAAGTGTGGGCATGGGTAGCTCTGGGGGCAGGAAGGACAGGGAAGATGATAGAAACAGTGGAATCTTTCAGACCAAAAAAAAGTACCTTTTTGTGGAAAGAGCCATGTTAAACAGCTGTAACCCATCGTGTAAGACAAGGAAATCTAAGGAAAAAAAAGACCAATTCCTCCAACAAGATGAAGCTTAGTTCAGGTAAATGAATTTATGGGCATGTACTGAGGCAGAACAGTAACAAAAGCAACAGGCTGCACTAGGTTTTTAAGGTATTTTTGCAAAAAGACTTCTGTGATTTAATTTGATGAATAAGAGGGAAGGGAAAAAAATTGCACATGAAGGAAATTTAAAATGCCTGAAATATGGGAACAGGTATTGAGCTTGTTAATAAAATAGAAAAAAAAACCTGTCAGTAAAACAATTTTCATCACTCATTCATGACCTGAATGTTTTCTTCCTTAATCTAAATATTCATAGTGTTGAAGAACTGGAAGAAAGCTCCAAATAGGAGAAAAGTTAAATAATCAACAAGTAGAATTGTTTTCACATTCACAGCATGGCTTTACTCATGCGAGAGTAATAAAATTGTAAAATAGAATTTTTTTTTTTAGCTCAGAAAACTCTGTAAAGATGATGTAAGCAGAATTTATGATTGTGTTTTTGAAGAAAGATGTCCCATCTGGTTTTCAATTTCTGTGTTGATCAAGAAGTTAAATGGCTGGAAAATGGACAGTGCACAAGAAATTCTTAATTATAAAATAAATTTTTTACATGGGTTTCACTTACTTGTGAAGAGCAAAATGTCTAGGGAAACCTCTTTTTTACCCAAGAATTTTACAGACAATCTTTAAAATAAACTGATGTGTAGACAAGAAAGAATTTAGAAGAAATAGCCAAACTTTATTGACTGAAGTCCTGGGATAAATCCTGACAACACTCAACTCTCCAAACTTACACCAGGTTGCAGTTGTGAAGTGATAGCATTGGTAAAACAAATACAAGATTACTGCAAATTCAGAAACATAAACCAAAGGAAGCTGGTTAATTAAACACATTGTTGCCCCTTCACCCTGGGCCAAACCACAGTATGTTGACCCCTTCAGAGGGCCACTGCAAAAACAACATAGTATTCTTTGAATATTTCTTTGGCAAGATAAGATTTCTCTGCTAAAAATATATATAAACTTTTGGTTCTCTGAATGTACTAGGGGAAAAGAGCTGTCGTTCAGAAATCCCAGCCTGCCTTTTAATCGATCCTGTGCTTTAACGAGCTGTCTCTCTTGCCTCTCAAATAACCTTCACTGGTGTTGTCACTTAGAAATGCCTTAGACTCTACATTAGGCAGCAGCAGCAGGGAAATCTCTCATCTCCTGAGCTGGCTTTTCCACAGCTCTTCTTTGTGAAGACCGTGCCACCAGAGGCAATAGCTTCTAGTGTTTCACTTTTCTTACTGCAAAATGGACCTAATTCCATAAAGCACAAAGAAAACCTGGTTATGAATGGCAAATAATTTCATCATTAACTGACACACTTCCTATCTGGGTCCCAGATGTCAGCTCTGAGAATAACACAGTCCAGCAAGAATTAAGCAACTCAATAACTGACTTAAGGAATAATTGTTTTATTATTTTCATATCAGCATTTTCATGACAAAAGCCCAAATTGATTTTCATCTTGTCCACATCACTCTAGAGCTTTTTTCCCCTTCTCTCCGAAATTTCTTTTAGCAAATCAGGAAAGAATATTTCTAGTTCATCCCTGATATGGAATGATAGGAGTAGAATATGAACATTCTGTTCTATTTCAGTAGTAGAAACTAAAATTGCAAGTTATACATTATTCTAGTATCATGGAAACTTTCAACTGCAATGGAGTTAAAATTCTGGTCTCTGTGTTCCTTCTTCCAGGGGACTGACATATTTCCACTTCTGACAAGCAAGGAGGAAAAATGACAACTGTGCTTTGTCAGCAGTCACATTTTTTACTGCAGAGTCACTTCCCTGCTCTCCAGCATGGAAAGACAACAAACCTGCAACACTGTCTTCAAACACCAGCAGCATAATTTTGTTTATGCCTGGACTTAAAAGCAGCAGCAACATCAAAATACTGTTTTTTCTAATAACATGAAGAACCTATGAATCTGAAGTCCCCACCAGAGTGAAGCACTTCATCTCCTGCCTATAACCTTTCTTTCTTACAGATACCAGAGGAAAAGTTGTGTACGTTTAATCACTGCTGTAAATTTCAGATAGTGCAAGTCATTTCTCCATGGAGTGTTTAGACCTCTTTGTAGCAAGCCAGCAACATCATTTGTGTTCTATGTCAGACAGTAAGTTCTAGTAGTGGAGTTCAGCATCAGAGGGACTCTGAGACATAGCTGAGTTGAAAAGTGCACAAACTCCCTTTTCAGTGCTGAAAAATGTTAAATCATGCGGCTGACTCCTGGATTGGTTTCCCTTTTTTTCATCCAGCCCATGCAGGGATTGTGAAATATGGGTACGCATACAGATAAACCTTCTGTAATGGGAATGGAGCCCTTTAAAAATCTGCAGACCAGTGAGTTTTGGGGGGAGTTAGATAGTTCTGCAGAATTTCCATCCTCCCTACTCCTTCTTCACCCAAGTAAATTCTTGTTCCCCTGGTTATGCCAGAAGTGGTTTCTCTCTTTACAGAACAACTTTCATTTCTTGTACTTTAATTAAGATTGGTAGCCTTCAGGTAATTCTAAACAATTTGTGAGAGTATTGATTCCTCTTCAGAGGTGTGGTAAGCACTGAGACATCTTACAAGACTCCTTACAAGTCTCCTTACAAGATTCCTTACAAGTCTCTGTGAAGCTCTGAAGCATGTCCCAAGCAAAAAAAACCCAAATCCATTCATATCACCACAGGACATATCCTGCTGTGAAAGAATCTATTTACTCCTATTTTAAAATTACTTGATTTTCAAATGGTAAACAGAGAATCTAATGTTGGTAATTTTTCCCAGCTATGTGCAAGGTCCAAGAAATGGCCAGTGGTGCAGTTAGATTAGTCTGACAGATTTCCCCAGGGATCTGGGAAGCTTCTGTCCTCTTTGAAACTGCCTAATTAGTCAGCCCCAACTCCACGCATGCATTTTCTGCAGGACCAGTGTAATAGAACCTGTGACTTTGTGACACTGGGGAAAAACATTCAAAATCCTGGGCAGAAAGTCTCAGATCGCCCTGGTCCACCCGATTTGAACAAAAAGCACAGTGCTGAAATCCTCTAAACAGTTTATGGACTAATGCCCTGGTGAGCAATCTTCTGTCAGCTGGTTCCGGCTCTGCGGGCTCACACTTGGCGAAGTCAACCTTCACGGTTATTTCGTGCAGAGCAGGAATATTCAGCAGCTGAATGTGGTCACGTTGTTCTTCAGACCCACACAGACTTCAGCAGGTACAATCTCTTCAGGAATTTTCTTTTAAAACAACTCCTTCTCTGGCTATGAGATTAGTGTGACTTCTGAGATTTAAGCTCAAGTTTTACCTGTCTTATCAGGTGGAAGCACTGCGCCCTAACAATCAAAACATCTGCCATGGGCAACCCTGTGTATTTAAGAATTCTCCTTCTCTGCATCTGTTCTCCATCCTCCCATTATCAACAGTTTTTTCTGCTTCACTTCATTCCAAGCATTTTCATACAGAAACACAATGCTGTACTCCTCAGCCCTTTCAGAGGTTGCTCTCAATTGTGTTTTATTTCTTGTGTTTTAAATACATTTTTCCTTAATTTCAGTATAAAGATTTTGAGAGTCCTTCTGGTTTTACATACATTTTTTCAAGTTTTAAGAACTACACTTTTGAATAAATGTAGCTCTTCATATTCCAAAATGACAAGGATAAGTGAAGTTACATCATGTGAATTATGAAGTGATAATGTCCTTAGTTCTGCCCCAATCAGAAGTGTAACTGTTTAAAGCTTGTAATAATCATGTTCAAACATATTCAGATTATAATTACTTTTCTTCTGATAATGATACCCCGTCTGATTGGATGATTACCTATTTGACTTTGATAAGTCTCAAGGTCAAAGAAGATAATTACAGACATCTGCTTTCTAAGAAAAATAAATTCTTGAAAAATAATATTTAAAGTGACATCTGCAAATAAGCATTTTAGAAGCATGCTGTTAATATGAAAGTCTCAGGCAAGCAAATAAAACAACAAAAGCAAACTTTAAAGCTACCAAGTGATCACACTTCATTTGTAAATATGGAAATTTTCTTTTGTTACTTACATAAGCATAAATAACTTCAGTCTGATCAGAACATTTTTGAGTAAATGTTCAGAATAAAAATAAATTGAAACGCAAGTAATGCATATTCCGTACATTTTAAACCATTCCTATAGGCAACATCTGTTTGGAAAAGAAAATTGTTTGTTTGATCACTAAGTGAGTAGTAGATTATGTACCCTACCTGTCACTATTTCCAAGGAAAGAGAGGGAATTTTATTCTGAGAAAATAAGCCAAAGTATTGCAGTTCCTAGAATACAGTAACCAGCATGGACTCACTTCTTTCCTTTTAGCTGTCATGCTCTCCAGTGTCCTGATCCACAGTTAGAATCAAGGCTGTGGAATACTGAGGCATTAATTACTGGCAAACAAACAAATCTGGATAAAAGGCGTATGCATTTGTTTCTGGAGGAGGAAGAAGCAGGAGAAGAACTACAGGACTTAAATTTTCTATAAAACAAATGTAGTTCACTTGGATGCTCTGCCTTTGCCTTGTACCCTCCACAGCAGTTTTCTCTTAAGGCAAGTGAGCACAAAAATGCTGTCAAACTGAAATACTCTGCTCAAATTAATGATAACTTCTCTAGCCCCAGTCTTAACCCATTTCTCCTACTTCTGCATCAACAAAATCCTGCAGTTTCAACAGCTCTTCTCCACAGCAGACACTCAAATAGAGACTTTAGAAGAAACCTCTACACTCCTTGCTCATCTACAAGAATGTAGATTTAAATTTATATTTTTTTAAAGGTCAACAATTATACTTGAGAACTTTCTGGATGATCCCCAGTGATGCAGATCTGATTTATGTAGTTCAACAAAAACCAGAAGTCATCATAACTTACTAAAGCAATCTTCTGACAAAAGAAACATTCTCCTCCTGTTCTTTGTAATACCAAGCCATAATAAGATCAGCTTCAATATAATTCCTTCAAATATTCTGTTCGATCAGTACACACAACCACCCACTTAATGTTGATCTGTAACCTTTCCAGTTTTGTGCAGCTTCACCTTGCGGTAAATTCCGAAACTCGTATGCTTAGAGTATGACTAGTGAAAAGAAATCAAGATACCATAACTTATCTTAAGAAAGTCATTGATAACATTAGATTCGGGATGCAGTCAGCTGGCCCATGCATTTGGAAAAGCAGCTAGATGGGTTTATATTTTGTGCACTGAAATATTAAATCAAAAAGATCAGGGGCCTGAAAACTTAGAATCTATTCCCCAAAAGAATAACCACACAGTTCAATTTAATTTTAAAGTACAAAAAAAGGTCATAATCTGAAGTTATGCAAATGGAAAATATGGAGAGGTAGGTGGGTTTTTCTATATTCCTTGAAAATCTAAAAATCTTGACAGTCACATAGTAGTGGCTAGATCCTTTTCAGGTAAAGTCTGATTTACAGGATTGTGCTATAGCCCTTAGTATTATAGTAGACACCTCTCTTTTGAAACTAAGTCTGCTTTCTTTTGCCAAGGAAATGAGATGCTGAAGACTATTGCGTTCAAACTTTGCTAATCAAAAATTTAAATCTTAACTAGAAAACTGAAAGTTTTTTTAGACAAGTGCAAGTGAGTATTTGACAAGTACTGGAACACGAAGAGCAACTGAACGTCAAATGAGAACAGAGATGACTAATGGGGTAAATTATTCCCAACTAAAATTGTTATTGTTCAAATATAAAATAACAAACAGTTCTCCAGAGCAGGGCAAACAGTCTAAACAGATGAGTCAGAGGGATCATAGGAGAGGTGATATTCCCAAATCAGAAAAAGGGGGAAGAGCACCAGACCTTGCCCAAACTTATCCTAGACATTTTTATCAAGTGATACAGTTTGAATTTCTGTCTTCTGATTTCCTAGTGTCTCAGTCTCTACGAAGCATTCCTCTTTCTCTGCTTCCACAGTAGTACAGACTAAAAGAAAATGTTCCCCTGAATGCAGGACCACTTACAAACTTAGGGATCATTTCAACAAACAAGCACTCTGATGTTTTTGTTTCTTAGATGTACTAGCTCTTAAGGACTTGAACATGCACTTTGTAGTACCTGTAAAACATGTTATCTTTCCAGCCATGACACCCAAAGAAGAGGGGTATAGCAAATGCAGAGATCCAGGTTGTGTATATAATAATAACTGGGCTGTAACAATATACACCAAGTATTTTAACTGGTAATAAACCAACACATACTTACAAAATTTAGTTGGGAAAGGTTTGAACTTTAAGTAAAAAAATAACAAATCTCTGGCAATGAATAACAAATGGTAAATTCTTGTTCCTGATGTAGATGCCTGTTGCAGTAATTTCACAAAAGGGAAGCCAAAATTCAAGTACATTTAATTGTAATTGCTATTCCTATTGATATTTTTATTGAAATAGGAGACCCAAGTATAAAATGACCCCAAGACAACATAAGAGTTAAATGTTATTCAAATCTCTCAAGTGGCATTGAAACCATGTGTGGATACTAAAAAGGCTGCAAGCAAGAACTTTTCTTGCTTCTCTCCATCCCCGTGAGAGAGAAAAGTCTCTCACGAAGATGTCAGTAGAATTTTGTAAACTCTGGACATCTGTAACCTTGCTAAGAGTTGTTTACAGTGGAGAAATGTTTCTACAATGGTCCTTGCAGGACTTCAGCCAATGATCCCACTGGCTGATCCACTGCCCAATCACACGATGAAGAAAAAAGTCTGTAAGAGAGGTGTAAAATAATCAAATAAATCAATCCTGCTGCACATCTCCTGCCTGCTGCCTCTCTCTCTCTCCTTGGCTCCGCTTGGGAAACAGCGATAAGCCTACAACAACCATGGGTGAAGTTAATGTGCCATTCAAGAAGCAAAGATTATATTAACCAAACAAACATTACTTCATCTGATGAATGTTCGATTTTTTTTCTTCCATAAGCAGCCTAAGCAAAGAATAGGTTCCTGAGATCCTCAAAGATAATTCAGGACAACACATTCTTCTGCTGCAGAAAGAATGAAAATGAAAAGAATTTTCATTTCTCTAATTATCGCAGAAGACCTTGTCTGCCTCCTTGGATTGTGAAATCTTAAGATAATGTTAGCAGAAAAGAGGTATCGTGTCATCTACAACCTTGCATGGCAGGTTACATTCTTTTTGAGCTCTTTGTATTCCTTCCTCTTCTTACACCACCTGCTGCTCTTCAGGAGCAAAAGGAGCCACACATTTATTCAGAAATGTAAATCTTGCTTTCCACTGTAATAAATGTGTTGCGCTTTGTGGGGTTTTCTTCTTTAAGTAGCAAAGCCACTCTACTGAAAAGGTTCCCAGGTCTCAGCACTGTTCTCTTGTATTTCTGAAATCTTACAACATGCAACTGTAGCTTTTGTGAATTCAGGACTTATTTTCATCACCCAACCAAATAAAAGGAGTAGCTATGAAAACATTCACTTGTTTGGAGCAATCCTTCCCTCACATTCACAACGAGATTTCACAGGGAAATATTCCAAGGAAGTTCTCTGAGGTACAAGCTATCTTTCACATGAACTCATATTTATTACATAGAAAAGATTGTTTGGGGACCATATGAGAAAGATCTCGTAACAGATTATAGTAATGACTCAACTAGAACTCAATGCTTTTTATCTGTGAAGTGTAATACTGAGACAGAATTATGTATCTTTTAAATCATATAAATCAATTTACATTAAAGCTTTATTCCATGGATTGAATGTGAGAAGAAAAGGCCCAATTACCATCCTTAAATATTCCAGAGAGCAGCAAATTCTGCAATCACTTGTCTGCCAGATTCTGTCTGTAGTCTTAACTTTAATAAATAAACTGGTTTACTTGTATGTGAACTCAGACAAAATTATGTACTTGTTGCTCCAGCCAATGGCCTTTCCAGGAAATAACACTTAAAAGAACCCAAACATTGCTATGAAGGAAGGAGAATCAAGTCAAACTTCATTAGGAAAGTGATTACTGTCAGCACAACACAGGGCTGGTGAAAACCCGTAAATCAGGGCTTGGTTAATAATTTAAGGCCAGTCAGTTGCTCTGCTGGAGTTTGAGGCAGAGGTGTTTCTATGGAGTCCTGCAGGCCCTGATGGTTCAGTTTAGCTCATGAGCATCATCACCTCTAAGGGTGGATGCACAACACTTCTTCAGTGTTATAGCACTAAGGCTGCTGATTTGAGAAGCACTGAAATAATGAAGAAAAAGACCAACTTTCACCTTATGATCAGATATATGCCATCAGCCTCTGGCTGTGGTATGGTGACATATGAAAGCAGTGCTTTGAAAAACCTTCTTACAGTTTATTCTTTACCTCTTTCACCTGTCTTTTCACCCTTCCTCTCACTTCCTCTGAAATGAACAGTTTGACAACCGGTTTCATAAACACCTGCTTAAGGCACATGACTTGTACTTTCCATTAGAAGTTAATCTGTTCAGCACAAGCAGATGACCTGTGTGACTTGTATGTTCTTACTGGATAATAAATCTAAGCCATGGCTTTTCTTAACCATCCACACAGCTGAAACTCTGATTCTCATCTTGATTACCACAACATCCTTCTCCTTGGCCTTGGCAGATGCAATCTTGTCTGTCTTGTTTCATTCAAAATACCACTGCAAAGATAATTTCTCTTGGTTATTTTTTTTTTTTTTTTGACCAGGCCATCTCTCTCTCCTTGTGGTTTTCAAATAGCAGCTACTTGTCTACTACAAACTCAACCCATTTTGATTGCTCAGACTTCTCAGTTCTCTTCCCCCTCACCTTCTTATGCCTTACTGAGATGCTCCACTCTGATCACACCGCCTTGCAAGTTTGGATGCCTAATTGTTATATTCCCAAAGTGGTGATTCCCTAAAGACAGTTGCAGCATATCGACAATACTGCCCGATTACCTTTCTCCACAGTTTTCCCTTGATGCTCTAAAGAAAACTTTGACAACAGTCAGATTGTGAGTGTGCTGAAAATACTGCCTGGCTACAGCCAGCATTATCCCACTGTCTCTTCATGTTTCCACCTCTTTTTAGCTTCTCTTAATTGCAGTCTCTTTGGAGCAGTGATCTTTTTGTTCTGTGTTTGTATAGCATCGAACATAGTGAACTCTACATTCGTGGCTAAGTATCCGGTACACAGCATAAATATAAACAATAATGAAATAAAAGAGCTTCACAATTTCTTTGAGGAAATACTGCAGGGCAGAGCCTGAGGAGCTGCCAGTAAAGCTCAAGTCATATTTGTTATGGAGCACTATACTAATGTAAATTTTCCTGGCACACGTTTTCATTTCTATAGGAAATTGTAATATTTCTAGGTGGCATTTCTGGCAAAATGTTAGTTAAAAATATATTTTGTCAGAAATCAAAAATATTTCAGAGCTGAAAAAATTAAGAGAAAGCATTTTTGCAGGACTGCTGGCACAGTTTTAAGCAAGAACTTCACAAATTACTGTGCTCTACATTAAATCCTGCGGTAAGTTTTACTGTGAAGGCAATTACGGTACAGGGAAACTCAGCATTACAAATGTTGCTATGCCTATTGAGCCACCAAAAGGCCTTGAATTCCTGATATTTATTTATATATCCAAAGGCCAAACTTTTAAAATTTGTGTGCCCAGATGACAACTACATCACTTACTTGAGCCTCATCACACAAAACCGAATTAAATTAGGGATATGTGCTGTGAGTATTAGATTCACAGCATAAAAGTGCTAAAATTAGGGGTGAACAACAAAAAGCAGAACTAGAAATGCTGAGGTTTGATTTCCTTGCTCTGTGTATAAGAATTTGTTGCTGAGTTTTGTTACTCTGGCACTCCAAGAATCAAGCAAACATTCCCACCAAAACAGGAGCCTTTAAAGATTTGTTTAGTTCCACTTTCTAGTCTGCTCAGAAATACATTCTGTAAAAAAACCCAAACAAACAAAAAAACCCCCCAAAACTTACGGGAACTGTACTGTACATAAATGTTAGGCGTATTCAGCAGAATGAATTGCAGATGAACTACCCTTGGACTTCCAAAGTTAGTCTGTAGTAACTGATGACAGATGCATTCCTAGTATGCCACAAGCACTATGTGTTAGTCTAGCTCACCTTGGTGAACTGCTTTGTGAGCATATGAGAATACTCATTGCCTCATCCATAATTTAAAATCAATGACACTATATCAAGGCAATGATTTAGTAAAATGTATTTCTCCATTAGCCGCTGGTAATTGGAAGCTGACCATGCACTCTGCTGACCCAAGCAACAACTGTCACAGCAACTTCAATTAAAGAAAAAGGTAGAAAAGTCTCTCAGTCAGACTTCTTTTTCAAACAAACTGAAAGAAATGCTTCCTTTCAAAAAAAAAAAAAAAAAAGAGGAAGAAAACGCTGCCCTCCTTTGGATCAGGTATCAATACTCTCCAGTTCAGAATACAGCAAGAAAATCCCTTCCAGAGGAGTCAAGTCCGGTGTTGCATCCTTTAGCTGATTCCCAGGGGTCCATCTTCAGAATTTAGCCAAAAGAACCATGATTTAAAATCTTATCTGAGAGATACCACCCTGAAACCCTACACATCTCATGCTATGCTTGCCATGAACCTGGAGGAGGGAATATTTATTAAATTTAACACTTTATGCAGCAGTCCTTCAAACCAGCGTCAATCTAAATTACAAAGGGCCCTCTTCCAGACACTTATTTAGGTACATTATAAAATGGCTTGGAAGTGTCTTCCCTACTTTCATTAGAGAGGATAATTTGCATACAAAGCAATGGATTTTAGAAAACTCTCAGATAATCAAATAAAATAGCTGTAGAGATCTGGGGTCCATACACATGCAAAGCATACAACACACAGAGCATGAATAATTAGCATTAATGAATGTCAAACTCAGCACTGAAGCCTGGCTGTTGATTCACAACACTGCTGGAGTGTGGAACTACTGCTCCACTGGGAACTAATACAAGGAAAAGGACTGAGGTCTATTGGGAAAGTCAAAGATGAAGGGGACCTTTTGGGTAGAAGATTATCAAGAAAAAAGATGTCTCCTTCTCCCTTTGTAAGGCAAATACATCCTCTCACAGTTTGGTCTGACTAATGAGAAAAGTACTGTAAAGAATGACGTCCTGAGAGGATGCTTAGATGGGTTTGTTTGTTTGCTTCCTAACCACAATTTTCCTCAGAGTTTGTCAAAGGAAAAACCACGCATGTATCTTAAGATCTGTCTCTTCATACACTAGCTGAGGAGAACTAATAAGCCCTTTTATTTTTGCTTTTACAGAGAATCCATGGAGCTTAGGAAAGCTCTTCACCCAATAATTTCTTGTATGTGCAGACATGTTCACTTTCTGTCTGAAACTGTTTCAATGGAAAGCCCGTAAAGTTACTGCATTTCATTCCCAAAGGACAAAACCCATGATAATTATAAAGCAATCTTAACTTTGCACTATGAAGGTATCATTTCACTTTAAGTTTTTCATTGTAGTTTTCCTAAAAATAAGGCCAGATCTCCCACCCATCCCTCTCCCCAGAGGAGGTACTAGGCTCCTGCCTTATATTTATGATCAAAACCTAGAAAGATGTGACCCACAGCACAGAGGTGAGTGAAGGGCTTTCAGGTCCTCCCCACGTTTATGGAAATTTCAGCTGAGGCACAGACATATGAAGGCTTCTTGCTGCTCCTTCACCTGCTCCGGTTTTTGACCCATGCCAGGTAATTCCATCATTAGACTTGCAACTTCTGAGAACAACTTTTCTGTTTGTTGGCTTTTGGTGAGGTTTTTTTGGTAGCAGACAGTGACATAGAATATGTACTATTACTCTTGCATGGGCCTTGCAGCTGGTTCTCACTACGTGAGGTATCATTACAACTCTTGCAGTTTTATCCTGGACTGTGTCCAAATAATGGTGTATTTCCTCCTGTATCTTGAAATTATGCACTTTCATAACATCTTAGCTTTGATGCCCTATAAAAAAAGAGATTTGTTTGGGCCCAAAGAGGTGTTAGAAGCATTAATGCCCATGGCTAAAGAGCACAAAGTTTAAAACAATACAAATATTATTTTTTCAGGTCAAAGCATTTACGGAGTAGCATTTTTAAATCTTGGAGTTTGGCATTTCTGTCACAGCTTCATTCTTTCCTTCTTGAATAGTTTACTTGGTTTGGAAATTGAGTTTCTTTTCGTTCTTACTGTTTTCTCTTTTCCCCATCTACTTTTAGCTTTCTCAAATCACAACTGAAAACCTTTTCTTTAAGATGATGCAGTTCCCCCCCAGGAAGTTTGGTAAGCAAAGCCACTCAAACCCAAATATAAGAGATAACATCATGGAACCACTTCCACAGTCTCAAAAAAAGAAAAAAAATGAAACTTCTAAAAAAAACCCCTTGCCTTGATAAAACATTTTTAAAGTGAAACATGGCAACAAAGTGAGCGTTTCACCATTTAAATGCTGTGACTCATGGATTTCAATGTAAAGTACCAGAATTTTTCCTTAATACATTCAGATACTTCATATTTGTGGTCAGCTCCTGCCAGTGTTCACAGGTGTCCTTCTGACGAATCTCACTGCTCGCTTC
>VYZQ01019310.1:11156-45622 GCA_013400655.1 Mystacornis crossleyi
TTTTTTTCTGAGCTTCATGATTCAAATAATTAACCTGGGAATCAATTTGATATTCCCCTTTAGAGCCCTCTTTTATCTCAGGGTGACTTACCTGGTTGTAAATGTCATCTGACCGTAGGCGGCCGATAACCATGCTAATGAATGTTGCACTAATGGGAACCCTGCTGAAGTAACTCTCGGGGTAGTTTGGAGGTCTTTTAGCTCCAGGTTGGCTTGAGTATCCAGTGCTTCGAAGCAATTTACAAATGTCATCTAAATTGGAATCAGCAGAGGACCGGGCTGCACTGTTACAAAAAAAGAGGAACAAAAATATGAGTATATGACCTAATAATTTCCTTTTTTCCCACCCCTTGTAACCATGCCCTTCTCACAAAAAAATTAATACTATAGTCTAGTTTTGATTGTTTATTCCATTAATATAATGTTCATCATGTTATAGGACACTGATAAATGTCTATGCTGAAATTCCAGATACGCGGACAAAGCACAAACAGAAAATTGAACTCAGGAACAGAAAGGAGCTTTATATTCAGAGAGGAATTTGTTCCTTTCTTTTCCTTTTAAAATTTTCATTTTTTTCCTCCCCATTTCTGAATTCCCCTTGTCAATTCACTTCTCCATTCCAGAATTAAAGAATGTCTCATTATATACAGGGTGGCATAAACATAGTCAAAGCAGCATTTTAAATGTTGGAAGGATTTGCACTGATACCTTTTAAGACCCCAGCTGTTATACCCTGATGCTGTCAACCCATCCTGTAAAACTGGTAACTGATTTACCTAATCAAGCACTGTAACTACAAGAAGTCTGACTTGCAATACATTTGTCACCTAGATAGTCAGGACCTTTCAGAAAGTTTCCTTACACATTTGGAAACCTGTGACACTTTCATAGCTGGCACTTGCAGCCTAAAAGCTTTAGCTGGAAGTTTACTTGTGGCCTTAAAATGACTGTTCTAACAGAATGAAAGACCTGGTGCTCATTTTGCAGCTGAACCAGCAAACACAGCTAAAGCAAGAAGTTCTAAGGATATTCAGACAGCTCTGCTCAATTTTATGTATAAAGTCAGTTGATGAAAAGGTGTTAATATTCCCATTTATCTTAATTCAATAACCTAGGTTACTAAATATACTGCAAGTTGTATCTTCTTAGCCTTGAGTGCTTCTGCACACCTATATACACTACCTGTATCTGTAGTAGGAAACTAACATTCTTTCTCTGACTTCTCCTTCAATCTTCTGGTCAATGACCAGGAGCATAACTCCATATAAATACAGGGCTTCACACTGTTTGGAAAGAGAAAGAACAAAGAAAGAGAATCACATAAACATGACTTTGTAGCAACATTTAAAGAAAAACATGTATTGGCAAACTAACCCAATGTCAACTATGTAGTCAACACAACATGAAAAATGGCAGGCTGAGGATTTTTGCTCTTTTTCCTCCTTGAATTGAGTCACAGCACTTCCATGTGTTTGGTAAACTTAAAATTTTGTCTAGTTTGGCACTTACTGAGTGAGTTAATTTTCTACTATTACAAAACTAGCCAATACTTACTAAAAGTTGTTTTCCATCTTCATTAAGGAGGACGGTTTCTAATGTTTGCTGAATGTAAATTCCTTCATTGAGGTCATCTAAGTATCTAGGATCATGACAAGAAGTTTGGTCATTGACTATTTTATTCTCAAACCTTATATCCTCCGAACTCAATTGGTCAATTTGCTCTGAAAGTCCATAGATGCATCTGAACATTTCCCTAGTATAAGCAGCATGAAGTTTTTGAGACAAAGAAGAAGAGAGGCTCTACTATAAAATGAGAGACTGAAACCCCCAGCTAGTGCCAACCAGTTGGCAAAAGTCTCCTTCCATGTCCTGATGGTGTACGTGAAAGACACTGAAGGATACCTGGTAGCTTACAGCTCATCCTCTTAATCTTGTCATGGATGGATAACAGCCTGGGAAGGCTGCCATGTAATAATTTAGTGAAACTGTCATATTTTCAAGTTACCTCAGAGTATCTCCTGGAAATACCATAAATTGATCTCCACTCCAATTTGGAAGGTAGAGCTAGAAATAGAGTATGTTCACCTTAATTAACAGAAGATTTATTATTAAAATGTAAAAAAAATTAAAAATCCTATTAAAGGATTTTCCGGTAACACTACTTATTAATAAGAAATATCAAATATTTAATCTTTTCATATAACATCAATAATAAAACCAATTCTCATGTTTAAGATTCTCAGGAACTTTTTCTTAGAGCATTTAATGAACCTTTCGTTTTTTACAGGTCAGAGCAGTGAACTTGACAATATGGCAACTCCACCGAAAAATTAAGTTCAGGAAAATAATGCCAATGGAAGTTAAAGGAAAAAACAACCCCCTACCTGATATTCTGTTTTGCAAGACCACAAAAAAGTTAGCTTAATAATATGGATTCTCCTTTTATTAAAAAAAGTCTTTGGGACAATCTCCAAGATAAAGAAAAATTAACTCAAGTTTACAACTGAGGAAATGAGGCAGAGAGGCTAAATGTTTTCAAGTCATATATTAAGCTGGTAGGGAATTGTTGGAGTAAAAGTTAGTGTTCACTCCAGCAATCCAGGTTTCCTGGTGCACATCAATATGCTTCAACAGTGGGTCTCTACAGAAAAACTTCTCATCAATAATACAAACCCGTAGTCTTCAAAAATCCGTATGTATTTAAAATACCATACCTGTTTAAATCTACAATGTATTTATGTACACTCTGAAAAGCTAAATAAAATCTCGTCAAAATTTCAATGTTGTTTTCACGAAATTCTTCATCTAAATCCAGTAACTCAGGCTTGGCTTCCAGTTTGCCTTCACATGTCTCAGGCCCCTGAAAAAAGAAACACATCTTTAGAGACAGGACTTGACTTCTCTTTAGTAGGACACAGATCATGTACAACAACCCCTGTGTGCAAACCAGAGTTAACGTTTCTCACCAAAACAAGGATCTGCAGTTTTCCAACCTACTTTATGGTTAAATATTGAGTCCATAAAGATGAGTTTTACACACTCTTACAATCTGCAATAATTTAAATATGATTTATCCAATGTAACCAATGGAAAAGAACAGCCAATGCTTCCAGCAAAGCCCCAATACATCTGAAGGCATTAGGTGCTTTTTGTAGTGCTAACTATCTCCCTGACGGAATCTTTTTCCTTTACATATTTCATGTGATTGATTTGTCAGGTAGAAACCATAACATTGAGGGTGCACAAAGCTTAGTACCTTCTCATACATTCAAACTGCTTGAAGATATTAGACCTGTTTTTTTTCCACAGACTCTGCATCTAGCTCAGCACTTGTCCCCTGAATTAACGCAGAAACTTTGTCATTAACAATCATGGGGGAAAAAGAGTTGGGATGAAGAACCTGACTTCCTTAAAGCAACAGTACAACTTTTCTAACACTTTACCACTGTCGTATTTCTCATAACCACCATTTGGTCTTATCATCACCATCTAAATGAAAATATTGTAACAGTTTAATTGAAAGTATCATTAACATTTAATTGAAAATACCCAGCTGACAATTTCTGTGTTTTTATAAATGGTCTTTTGCTTCTCTTTTTGTGCAAAATACCTACATAAAACAAAGGATAAAAGCAGACCCTAGACTGCCTATGAAGCTCAAATGCACAAAGCAAAGCGTCTTTCAAAATCTCAAATCTCTCCTCATTAAGTAAGTCTAAGAATTGTGAATACAGAAAGACTGCATTCACAGTAAAAATATCTGTAAACTCCTTAATATCTGCTTTGTAAGTATGGCTATGGATTTTTGGGGTTTTAACTTTGAAAAACACCACACTATTATGCTTTCTTAACATTCAAAAATACTACAACTTTAAGGATTATTGTGTTTCTCACCAATTACAGCTATCTGCTTTTAAATTTTCAAGTAATTTGTGTGGAAACAAAAGACTTCTACCAAGCACTTAGATCTAAAGGTAACTGTGAAATCATCTGAGATCGGGATTTTCAGTATCCAAGGCTCACAGTTAGCGCCTGAAATTTACAACGCTTACTACAAGAAAATTGAATTAAATTTTAGAAGTCCCTCCCTTATTTTATTATTACCATTTCATGTATTCTACAATCCAAATAAAGTCAGATTAGACAGTCTCAGTAGTTCCTTTTTAGTCATGCTGGAAAACGACAGAGGGAACTTGGTCCTGCAAGCTTAATTTTGAAAGGGAAACAAGGACTTTCCATAGACACTTATCCTTGACTTATTTATTTATTTATTCAGTGCATGTGACAAGTCCAGTGAAAGAACAATCACAGCACTGTCGGACAGGAAAGCAGAAAGCAGCTTTCATGGCTGCAAAGAATAAGCTACAGATTAACAGAAGAAAGATGGGCATACTGCCCATGGCACTGCTCTGAAGGAAAACAACCAACCATGCAGGCTCAGAACCTGCTGGGGGAAGTATAATTCAGTGGTCCTGCAGGTCTTACTACTACTATTACTACCACTACTGTTACCTCCCCAGAATCCAATACTCACGTTTTATATAATTGGTATCTATCAAAGTTCACAGGCCAGATGACTCATTATACATTTTGGAAGATGTAGTAGTAATAAACACAATAGTCAGGAATGGATGTTTCACAACCAGAAGCATCCTCATGTGGGACAGCAATGCTTTAAGGAGAAGTTTAACAATAAAATAACGGAAATCAAATAAAAGAATTTACCTTAAAATAACTGAAATCAAATATGATATCCCCATACTTCTGTTGATCAGCCTTGTCCTTTAGCCTGAAAACACCAGGAATAAATTCGGAAAGTCTCAGAAGTTCTGCAATGATGGCATTTCCACAGGAAACAATCCGAAGAATTGCCTGACCACAGAGATTGTTTTCAGCCAGAAAATCCACCATTGTGGAGCTGGATGTGACAGAGCAGCAGAAGTCCTGCAGTCTGATTATAAACCTTACTCTTTAGGTCACTGGAAGCAGAAAGCTTGATGAAGAAACCAGCTGTGCCATTAATAACCTGTAAAAACAAACCCACACACATTTAGAGTGGTCTGTATTCATGTTTTTGATAGTTTAATTTGTGGATATTTAAGCATGCTCTCCAATATTTCAATTTATGAAAACTAAATTATCCCTGGCTTTGTAAAATCAAAGAAATGCACTGAATTAATTTTCAGCATGTACACTGCGTTTGAGAAGTGACCTGTGTGAGCAGGCAGGCGAAGTGTGATCTTCTGCACCAAGAAAGTTGAAGAACATTATTTAAGAATGACAGTCACAAATACTGAAGCAATTGTGACCCCGCAAGGAGACAGGTGCAAGGAAAACAAAACCACTTCACAAAATGTGTTAAGAGCCACTTTAAAAAGACAACCAAAGTGACTATAATCGCATTTAGCAATAAGGAAAACTTTCACAGCAGATGGAAATGACACAGCTCCGTTCCTTTTTTTATTGCTGAAGGACGAGCTTCCATGCTGTGGTTGCATTTCCTGGTCAGTTTTATTCATTAACACGTTTCCTACGAGATACGGCGTGCAGCACCAAAAATAAGCGTCTGCGCTCCAGAAACATTTATAGGAAGCTATGACCGGGCTTGACTTTTCACCAAAAACCTTCCGAACCACTGCGGTAAATTTCAGATGACAGTGAGCTCTCCCAAAACAGTTCTGACCCAGAACGAGTGCGCGGAGCCCTCCCAGGTCCCCAGTGCCGCCGCAGGCTCTGCTCCACAGCGGGCCCCAGATCGGCTGCGGCCGGACGGGCTCCGAACCCCCTCCGGTCCGGTCCGGTCCGGTCCGGTCCGGTCCCACCCCGTCCCGCTCCGCCACCGCCGAACTCACGGTTTGCACCCAGGCTGCCCCGCTCCCTCAGCGGCTCCCACCGGTGCCCGCCTCGCCCGGCGCGCTCGCCCTGCCCCAGCAGCGCCTGCGGGCGGGGACGGCGGCGGGCAGAGAGGGATGGAGAGCGGGGGGGAAGGACGGGAGGGAGGCGGCGGCGCTCCCTGTGACGTCGGCGAGCCCTCCCATCGCACGACGGCGCGGGCTGATGAGGCGATTCCGCCTGCCCCGCTGCCGGGTGCTACCGCCCGCCTGCCTCTGTCGCCCGGGTCGGTCGCACTCTCAGGTGACGGGGACGAGGTGAGCAGCGAGGCCGCTGGCGAGGGTGGCTGCCCCCGTCGGCCCCGTCCCCTCCGCGGGCGAGGGCAGCGCTCCCGGCCGGGGCGCGGGAGTGGTGGAGGGACGAGTGCGGGGCCGTGTCCCTCCGTGCGGGACTGGCCGGGCTGCCCGGCCTGCCTCGGACCGGGTGAGGCGGCGAGAGGGCCTGGGAGAGCGGAGCTTCCTGCCCGGCGGGCGCTGCTCCCGACTCCCGTGCAGGGAAGGGTCGTCTCCCTGTGGCAGCTGATCACCGAGTGTGCCTGAGTGCTCGGAGAGCACTTGTCACTTGTAGAGCTGGTGTTACAGAAGCAAATGATTTTATTTTCTTATCTCTGCTTCATAGTTTGAGATATTGAAGCATAGAAAATTTAGGTCATTTTCTCAAATATTTAAAATAAGGACCAGAATAGAAACGGTAAAGTTTTTTTGGTTCTTTATCCTGTCTGGACCATTTGATCACTTGTTGAAAGGAAAAAAATGCCCTTGATAGTCTCCCACTCAGCACTGAGTTTGCTGGTTGTGTTTTCCAGAAGTGAGAGGGCTGGGGGTTGCAAGTGATAAGTGCTTTGATGCACCCACTGAAGACTTTCCTGGCAGAAAAGAGTGCGTTAAAAACACTGTGGTGAAACCAATTCCAATGAGGAATGTGGCCCTCTCTTGGAAGGTAGAATGGACAGCTCCAAGCTGAAGTTGAAGAATTCCCTCAGAAAGTTCAAGAGTGAAATCTTTGCCTTGAGATCTATAGGAAACGTGAGGAACAGCTGACTGGCATAAAACAGCCAGGTGGGAAGTGGTGGGGGAACAGGCCTGTAAGCCCTGAAGTGGCTGAGCATAGAAAATAAAAGGACAGTGACACGTGTGCCAAGCACACTCCACTGCCAGGGGTTTGGAAGCTGCTGAGACAGTGCTGGATCCTGGGGTGGTGACCATCTGCCTTTCTCTCAATTCTTTCTCTCTCTGGTGTTCTTCTCATACCTTCTTCTCAAAGTATGTACTAAGCCTGGCCAAAAAATTCCAGTGCCGCCTTGTGTCTGGAGAAGTTAAAGTTTGCTGAGCTAAAGTTTGGGAAATGCCTTATTTTGTCTGGATATTTTAAAATTTGCCAAGTGCCTTATTCTACTTGAATGTTCTAAAGTTTGCAAGTAAAAGCTATTCAGTCTCCTGAGAATTTTGTTGTTTTTCCCATGCACTGCCCAGAGTATATCCCACTACCTTCCCCTGAATCCATCAAGCAGGCTGAGGCATTACAGGATTGTAACCAGTTTCTAAGAAAAATAATCTTTTCTTAGGAAACAAACAAACAAACGAAAATTCAAGCAAAAGAAATTACTTCTGAAAAGACAGATTGAGATGAAACTACCAGTGGAATGATATGGTTTAATATCATAACCAGTAACTTCTACTCCTGTGTAGTTTGCTCATGAGAATGAAGGAGCGTTTTTAACTTTTCACTGTTGGTTTTTTTTCTGATGCCTGCTTTCACAGTGTGTGTCTGTGAAATTTCCAAAAGAAATTTCAGCAGGCTTTCTCAGTGAGATTTACCAAGTTCAAGAGGGGAATTAGGCTCTCTCTGTTAACTTTGATACACAAAATGGGCCCGGAAAGATAAAGCTGCTAACATGATTTTATGTGACTATTCAGTAGTGTATATTTGGATCACAGGGATTCTATACAAACAGTCTTACTAAGATGGCAAACAAGTCCTTAAAAAAAAAAGTTAAATAATATACGAGCTGAAGGAATTTGTTATTAAATCTTCAAGACCATCCTTTTTCTATATTTTCAGGGAGTTCTATAAGGAACTTTTCCCTTGTCTTCTGTTGTCAGTTTGACAGCCTCTAAAGATCTCTAATGATAGCAGTCAGAGTCTTCTGTCAGGGAGAGCATGAGCTGACATAACTAGAGCTGTAGCATCTGAACTAACCTGCTGCATCTGTGGAAAGATGCACCTTTAGAAGGGGATAGAGAGGAAGAAAAATTTGCATGTAATTAAGAAGTTCAGTTTGTGGTGAGGTTGAACTGTTGTTAAAATGTTGCTGGAAGGACATGACCTAAAGATGGTGTACTAAAAGATAGTATTGACTGGCCAAGCCCATTTTATAAATGGAAAAAAAAGAAAAAGATAGGAAATGAACATTAGGAGACTGCAGGTATTCAGGTCTCATAGTCTGCATGATACTTGGGAGGAATGTGGTGATCTTGTTCCGGTTAGGGGGAGCACAAGATGTAGTTCTGGAGTGTCAGGGAAAGCTGTAGAGGGAGATACAGCCTTAGGTATACAAACCTTGGGAAAAGCGTTGTACTTTCTATTTAGATGTCTTCCAGAGTGCTGTTGGATTATAGCCTGTTACAGCTGTTGACAGAACAACTCTTCTCCTTCTGGTATACCCCGAATTTGTTTGTGGATTCTGCTCTCTATCTCTCCCAGTGGCATCTCAATATAGTCCTTGAAAATGGTAGTTACTCTTTATGTGGACTGATGCAGTATTTCTGTGTATCTTAAGAGTTCTGCTTTGTTGTGTTTATTTTTTGTTTTTCTGTATCTAAAGCTGAAGCGGTATTTTTCTAATCTGAAACTTGAAGTATAAAATTCTGCACACCAAGTTCATGTTTCTCACAGCAGCTATGTGTTGTCTGAGTGGGTTATGGTAAAGCTTAAAGAAGGAAGAGCAGAAATTGGGGATTTTTGAGAAGAAAGCAACACATGTGAGCAGCATAAGCAAAAACACTCAAAGGTTCTGTTGATGACAGAGCAGCTAATCCCCACGAGGGTGTAGGTTGTGGTGTGTATTGCAAAGCCAGAGGGTGGTAAGGAAGATAAACAGTGGTAGCTGTGTGACTTTATTTTGTGCTAATGGAATGTGGGTACCAAAAGTTCGTAGCATCTTTGGCAGAAGTAGGGAGCATTTTTAAGATGGGCTTTTATTTAAAAATGGTGCTAGATGTTTTACTGCCACGTACATTCTTGGTAGAGTGGCCCTTTGTTAGATTATTTTTTCCAAGGGGCAGCTGCTGCTGAAGCTAAATTGAATGTGAGAAATCGTATGTATTTCTAGCCTAATGGATAATATGCCTATAAAACCCAAACAAGTTTTTGAGCATGTGGGCTTCTTTGGATCCTCTCTGGATCTTAAATAGAGCAGTAGTTTTCAAGCAGACATAATTGTGGAGTTTGATCTTCACTGTGGTTTAGCAGTAGGAATGAGCAGATGAAAACCGCCAGTTGCTTTTAGTGGTGTAGTTTTGCTTAATACTGATTAGGAGGTGAATTGAAAACCTGTGATGTATTGCACTTTCACTGAAATTACTGACATCTAGGGAGCTTTCATCCCTGCTCCCTAAAATTTCAGTAGTTCTGTTGACACTGCTTTATGGTTAGCTATCTATTAGAACTTATGTTCTCTCTCTCAAATTCTCTGTATGTAAGCTGCTTTTAATGTGCTCTCCCTGTTATTTCTAGGTTAACGATTCTGAGATGTCAGGTGGTCCAAGAATCTCGTTCAATGCAATTGATTCTGCTCTTTCTTCTTTGAAAAACTGCCAGTCCTACATCAATTCTGGAATGGATGTGGCTACTCAGGTTGCCCTTGATCTTGTGGAAAGTTTCAGTAAGTGTATTCTCTCTTGTATTGCGTCCTGAATCTGACAGATGAGTCCTAGACCCATGTATTTTGACTTAGTTACTGTTAATATCTGTCTGTGTTATAGGAACTGTAGCTCTTCTGGCTTGGCCAGAGTGTTTTCATTACAATCATTTCGCTTAAAGTAAAGATTTCATTTAAATGATAAATTCAGTGAAAATGTAAATACCAGGCAAACATTGTCCCTGCTTTTGTAACACCCAAGACTAATTGTGTCCCAGTGGTTGTTACCCTACAGCTTTGTAGAAACTTTAACATTGCTGAATGAGATGGAGAAGGCCCCTTAAGTGGGTGAATAAAATGAGTTTTCATTCTTATACTGCTTCTTTGTGTGTGTTTTATTTGACATTTAGGGCAAAATATATGAAAATAATGCTAAAGTGTGTTGATAAAAAGCTTGAGACACCTGTTGGGGGATGCATTTTTTAAAATGCTGTCTCTCCTGAAAATCAGGCCTTTTTTAGGGTGCCCCAGTTTGGGCATTTACAAAGTGGGGTACTTTAATTACTGCTAACAGTCTTGTCATTGCTATTTCACAATAAAAAGGGGCACTGCAAAAGATACTGCACTTTTCAAAGACAAACATTAGCTGACTCATTTCCCATCACATCTTAGATCTGTGGTAATGTTTTCACTGGGAAAAAACAAAAACTTTAAAGCTCCAAACCCCTGATAGTTTTAATGAAGAACAGAGAGTGGAGAACAAGAATCTTCTGAAAGAAAAGCTCTGCTGTTCGTTATAAATCTTGCATTCACCTAAGCTGAGGATTATGTACAATCAAGATGAATGTTTTTCTCATTGTCTAGTGTGATAGTTCTCTCTCCTTTGACCTTTTTATTAATGCTGCTGTCAGGGATAATTGACATGTCATTTCTAGCAGGTGGAGGAAATGGAAAGCTCATCTGAACAGTCAGCTGGGGATTCCCTTTGACGTAAAACTCGTGTAACCAGTTCCATTTCCCCTCTGTTGTAGGAGTCACCATCTCTCCTGCTTTGTCATAAGCAATGCGTGGAAATACATTGAATGTATTGAATTCTTTCATCCCCAAGACCACAGAAATTAATTATTTATACAAAAACTAAAAGCTTCTATTAATTTCACTTTTACTAGAAGCCCCTGTTGCATTCCTATTGGGAATGTAAGGCAACTTAAGCTCAACCGTGCAGGTCTGCAGCTGTAAGTCTGTGTCTTGTACTCCTTGGAAGTGTTTCTTCCTCATTTACCTGCTTCTGACACATTAATCTTTAATTACAAGCTTGAAATTATTTTGTTCATTTAACTCAGTAACCAAAAGGACCGTTTTTAGCGTTCTATCCTGAGAGGAGATTACTCCTGATGAAATTCCTGGTTACGGTTAAATTATATCATGTGACTGAAAAACAGCTCTTACCTAGACCATAACACATTTTATTTTAGCAGGGGCAACTTTCCTGTTGAATCATGGTTATAGAACTATCAAGCATGATCTAGTATCATAGTCCATCCCATTGCTCTACAGAGAAGGTATTCCATATTTGTATGATTTGTAGGTCATAATTCTTTGATCTGATGTTCCAGAACTACATTTTTACTTAAAACAGTTATCTTCTTCACTCTTACACCTTTCCCTGCAGATGTATTTACACTGAATGAACAAGTAGTGAAGGTGTGGTCACTTTTATAAGGTTTGGTTTTCATTCCCCTGACTACCCTGCTTGGACTTCAAGTTCTTGTGCTGCTTACAGAATGCCATCAGGAGAGATACTGGGTTTCTGTGGCATGGCATGCTTTGCTAAACTCTCAGTGTTTTAGAATTAGCATCATCTGATCTGCTGTACTTGACTGTTCAGCTCTTACCTCCAGCTCATATGTGGCAATTTCTGTTTCTAGAGCTGTTGCTCATCTATCCTAGTTTGCCTTCATGTTCTGAGGCAAAATATTAATTTAATTGTGAGACAGAGTTAGATAATACATTTCTGTGTTCTTCTTCCTGTCTCATTTTCAGTTTGCTTTAATTTCCTTTGCAAAATCTAACTGTCCAGCTTCTGACAGGTTTCATTGCCAGGCTTTGTGGAAGCAAGGAATTCTGTTGCAACTGTTTATTTTATTTTACAAGCACTTTTTCTGTGGATGTATTTTGTTGCTTTGGTCTTTCATATTGGACAATGCTGTTTTTTGTGAATATTAACATAATTTTTCATAGCAAGTACATGAGAAAATTTACATTTGCTTCTTAAGATAAATAACTGAAAAGACAGCAAAGTTAGTTCAGTGAGTGATTTTTTTTCTCTCAATTCCTATTCTCCACAAACCAAATTCTGAAGACATTTATTGTTAAGTGTATTTATTAAATGTTTATTTTGTTCTACTCCTGTATAGATTTATGAAAAGAAATTACTTGTGTTAAGTATTGGGGTCAGGCATTGCTCATATATGAACATGCACAATCTCTAGAAAAATAAGGCTATTTATTATTAATAAGGCTATTGTTATTAATAGCCATCTGTGTGTGGAATAATTTTAATGTATCTGATCCTGAAAACCTTTTGTTTTTAAGGAGTTTTGTTGATGTGCATGAAGTTAAGTTATTGATTAAGATCTCCCTGTCAGTTGAGAACCTGCTGACTTTTAGCATTGAACACTGTGTTGTGAGCATGTGCTGGCAAAGAGACAAAATTTTAAAAGATCTTGTAAGCGCTTAAGGATCTGTATCTAGAGGTGAAAATTAGTTTCAGCAAACTGAATGTGAAAGGGAAACAGCCAATTTAAAAACTCATTTTATTTAATGAGTGAAAAAGAAAGATAAATCTTTTATCCTTCTCAGTCTTTCTGCTGATTATCTTTTAGATACTGGCATTGTCTAACGGTTGTATTTTTCTCTTCTTTAAAGAACACTGTTGCTGTATAGAAGCATTTTGAAAAGTTACTATATAAATAAATGGTGTAAGCAAAAAACCAGACTGTGCACAGTTGGTTTCAGTGTATCCTGCCTATGCTCAAAATACTCTTGAATGTTCTGTGGCCCAGCCTAGTAAAATACTTAAGGAAAGTATTCATGAGTGGCCCATAACCTTCCAAGGGTCTGTTTTATTATATTTTAAAGCTAAAGTGTGTGCTTATATCCTTTCCTCCGCTGGAGTTCTAATAGATTTAAGATTATGAGGATGACACTTCAAAATCCATTATAATGCAAGTAAAATCATCTCAGTTCTACTATAATTTGCATCGTCCTAAATCTTGCCTCATTTTGGTTTTGAACTTTAGCAGTGTGGTAGCAGAAAGAGAATTCATGAAGTCACTTGTCACAAGTACTTGTTTGGCCACCTCTCTGAATTGTAATGCTCTGAGTATTGAACTTTAAGGCCCATGTTGACACCTCTGCACACAGAGGAACAGCTGTTTGCACTGCTAATTTAACTTCTCTTGGTTGCTGAACTGTCTTTACTTAACTACTTAAGTGGTTCTATAGAGTTAGAAAGCACTGATGGACATCCGTGCAAATACTTGAACGATAGGTTTTATTCTCTGTTTTTGGAATTAGTGAAACCTGCAATGCTGTGTTGACTTCATGTGCTGATTATGGTACAAATACACCGGCCCAAGATAGATCTGGCATATCCATGACAGACATCCATTCTCAACTTTGCTCAAAGTTTTTGGATGTAAATTTGGTCAGCTCACTGAGGATGGCAGTTTCAGGTGACTTTTCATGAGAAAGCAGCAGAACTTTCTCAAGAATATGGGATTGTAGAGTATGGAGAGCTGTGGATATTGGAATGAAGAAATCTAACTCATGGTTATCTCCAGGCTTCCAGTCCAGCAGCTGCTCTTTGGATGGAATGTTGCTTTTGTCTGGGCTGGAGCCCAAGCTCGGAGGATTGTCCAGTACAAATGGGGAATAACTGTGAGGTCTGGAGAGTATGCTAACTACAGACAAGATAAGAATTTCTTAGCATAAAACTTTTGAAAAGCATTTTAAAGAGTGAACAGCTAGAGGTTTGTCTAATTAGCTGAATGGGTTTTCTAGTAGAAAGCAAGATGCTTCCTTGATGTCTGGGACTTTCTTCCAACCACACATCACATTCCCACTATGAACTGTAGAGGCCCTGGAGTGTGGAATAGCTGTTTGGGAAGCAGTTACTGCAGGTGAATTATAATCTTGCTTGAGGGAAAAAAAAGAGCTACTTTTTCTTCAAAAACGTGCTGAAAATGTCATGGTCAGTTGCTGCCCATGGCTGTTTGCCATGTGTATTCCATAGCAGTGATCTTCCTGTAGCACTATGCGGATCTGTTTGAGAATTCCTCTTTTCTTTACCATCCTTTGAAGGGTTTTTCTGCTCACCAGTATGTACAGAACAGGCTCAGGGGTCTTGAATGTGTTAGTGATATGATTCTCTGGCATGTTCCCTAGATTGTTAGAGTTACAGCTCTGGCTTTTCCTTCTTGTCTGCTCATTGCGTAACCTGCTCCTTCTGCCAGCAGAGTTTACCTCAGTTCTGTCTGCTTATCCCATTTGTGTGTTCTCCTTGTCCCAGGGCTGCCTCCACACTTCTCTTCATGTGTGCTGCACTGCATCTCAGATGTGCAATGTCCTCCTTTTCTGACTGCTTTCTCATCTCCAGATTGATTGAGATCCACTTGTGTCATCATGCCTGTTCAATACTAGCTAAACAGTAGTTGGTAATGTAGGATCTTCTTTCCATGTGGATTTAACCCTGTGAGATTACCCACATGACTTCGATTTATCTCACTGCTCACTTAGAATGGTTTTAACAAGAACAGCTCTAAATGTTGCTGAGGATTGTTGACACAGGAGGAAGTGTGGAGCATACAGGCATGGGGTTTAGCCTGGCTTTATGAAATTATTGCCAGCCTTGTGATAGACAGTTGGATGAGTTCATATGAATATCCACTATTCTTTGCAGTGACTTTCTAAACCTATTGCAGCAACCTAAAACAGTCTCACTTGAAGATTCTAAGTTTGTTCATCCCTGAGAGAGGGGCCCTTTCCATGTAAGTTTCTTTGTCATTGACCTAAAACTTCTACTTGGAATGGTATAAACTCCAGTATAAAAGTGGACTCTGTGGCTGTGTTTGAATATCAAATGATTTGGTTAATTTGTTTTCTGTGTTCTTTTTTTTTTCCAGCTTATTTTTCCTTGGAAATTAAAATGCAGGATTCCTGCAGTATTGTACCATAACATGAATCGCGACATTGATAAAGTTCTTGTGCATGAAATGACTACGATGTGATTATTTTGGGATCCAGAAATCAGCCTGCTGACACCTGTGCTTCAAAAATGCTTATGGTCTCTTAGTTTCCATGGTGTTAGAGATCACTGTGCTTCATAAAAATAATCCAAACATAAGGTACTTGTCCTGAGAACAGGCTATTGCATCTAGGCTGGAATGACACTTTGCAACTTGCTTGAGTCACAGTAGCCTCGTAATGGTCAAAGCTGTGCCCTGTATTGTAGGGACTCTTCATGAGAAATCAGACCTTGGTTTTCACTTTTGAGTCCATATTTTGTATCTGTGAAGGTGCTCATCAGAAGAAAGTAGCAAACAGTTTTATATGCACTGTAGGAATACAGGTTTTTTCTTATTGGAGAACCTAAGTGTAGATTTTCTTGTTCTGTTTTCTTGTTGGAGAAGTTAAGTAGAATGTCCAAGTCCATCCTGGAGATGAATGGCTTTTCACTGACACTTCCTATACAGAAATGTTTTCTAGTTATGAGAAGGTAGTGTAGAAGATGAAGAGAGGCCAATGATACATGAACTTCTTCCTTCTGTGTTGGCCTCTGCCAGATGCTTCCTGTGAAGCTGCAAGAATTCCCTCATGATACCGTGCTGTTCACAGAGGAAGTTTTGTTCTAACCCCAGGTTTTTCTCTGCCAGACGCTGTTGGTTCATTGGTCTGTTTTTCTGCTACATGGATGTCTGTGATGCTAATTGGTGACATGCACAAACTCAGTGTAGGCACCAAAATTACATCTTTCTTCTTGGGGAAGTTCTTTTCCTGTTGTCTAAAGTAAGCTTGTATTTTGTGGTGTGGGAAATAAAATGTTCCAGATTCCCTTTCTCAAAAATACTAATTTTGCTTTCCTTCAAATTCCTCGTTTAGGATTAATCATTTTAGGAAAGATGTGCTTTTAATCTTAATTTATCCTTCTGTTCTATTGTGCTGTTCTTCTTGTATTGTTTTACAGGTATTTAACCTTTCAACTAACAATGAGAAAGATGTGTTTTCTTGAAGTAGGTAGATACATGGTGTAACACTTGGAGTATTTCTTCAAGTAATTTTATTCTTTGAAATGAGAAAGACTGGTTGATTTCTTGTGAAATGCTTTTCTGGAAACAAAAAAGTTACATTTTTTGCACTAGGCTCTGCAGTCAATATAAACATTTTGAGAAGAGAGGGTGTGATTAATTTTTTGTTCTACCTCTCTTTACTTAAAATGTTTATATCCAGCACTGATAAGCCCACTGCTGGAATACACTGATTGGTTCTGGAAGCTGTTCCTCAAAGAAGCTGTCCAAAAAAGGATAATTTGGAAATGTGCCTTGTTTCAAAATCTGGAAAAATATGACTTGTAATAAGAGATTTGTGTTTTATGTTTATCCAAAACCACTCTGACTGCAGTCCATAATCTTACAAAGTGGGAAGAAACAAATATGTAGTGTTGTTACTATTTCCTAGCTGTAATTTTGGCTGCAAAAACACAGTACAGTGAGGGGAAAGCAGCTACATTAGCTGTAATAAGCTATATTAAGCAGCTATAGTATTATATTAAGCAGCATGCTTTTGTTCTGATGGCTCTTTTTCAGTTTGGGTGCTCATTAAGCTGAGTGCATCCAAGTGTGTTTGTTCTCAACTTGAGCAGTTTGAAGGCAGAAGAAACCCTTTAGGTGGCAGCAGAGGCTTTCCTTTTTCCTTCATCTGCTGTGGCACTCTGGAACTCATTCCTAGAATGGATCTAGAGGTGAAGGTGTCATATCACTGTACTCTTGCATGTAGTGACAATAAAATACAAATGGAGGATTGAGAGTAATAGAGAGAGAATTTGTATTATCAGATCAATGCGGATCATTGCTTTTTATACAAATATTCTTGAATATGTGAAGCTGGTATGTTGTGGTTGAACTAGAGAGTATCATTCAGAGTGAAATCCAGGCTTGATCTAAAGCTTAGTTTGCTGAATAGCTGTCCGTAGTGTGTTCTCAGGGTAATGTACTGACAGCAGGCACCTGAACAAAAGGTCAGAGCTGGATAGTCCTGGGCTTTGTCTGAACTCTTATGAGTGCTCAGATGAAAACTGCACAGTTTTATTTCACAGGTTTGGGTAGGTGGTATTTACATAGTGTCTGATGTCAAACACATGCATATGTATGTGTGAATATTTATTCCATTTTCTTATGTATTTTTCTAAGGCAGTGGGTAATTTTCTCCTCCAAAGGTCATTGTGAGTCAGAGATTTGTGGTCACCTGGTGGGTTACCTCATGTACCCATAGTTACTATAAATTTCTCTGTCCTAGACCTCATAAAATCTCAGAAGTCTTCAAAATAGATCATAAGTGGGATTTAAATGCTGTATAGACCTTTTTGGAAACCCTCTGTGCTCTAGTGATGTTAACCTTGAGAGAATGAGTGAGCTTACAGCTGTAAGTTATAGGCTTGAAATTGCTGGGTGAGGTTCTTTGGCCTCTGCTATGCATGAGATCAGAACAGAATGATCCTCATGGTCTGTTCCAGCTTAGAAATACTATGAAGTACTGCTGAGGTCTTGTGTGGGCTCTTTAGCACAAAGATAAATCAACCTCTTTGAATAAAAGCCAAAGAGGAATATTTTATCTGAGTAATTTACTGTATGAAAATATTCTCTGTAGTATATAAATCTGTCATTTTCTTATCATCATATTTCTGCTACAGAAATGTGGCAATAAGAAAATACCACTAACTCCTGCTTAAGTGTAGAGGCATATGGTATATATAGAAAGTAGCGTGGGCTTTGAAGAACCCACTCTGAAGGCTTTAATTTTTATCAATTTAAGTAGATCGGTATTTAGCTTTCAGTGATCTAATTGTGTGCCTAAATAACTGGAGAGGGAGGAGGAAACCACAAAAGTAGGAAAAACTCTGGGGTTGGCAGCATTCAGAAAGATTAAGAATATAAAGCAATTGTATTTATTTTCATGATTCTTCCCATTAGGAGAAGATTTATCTGGGTAAAAAGTAAGCATTGTGCTGACATGTTCTCAGTGTCTAGTCAAAAATGAAAGAAGCCCTTATGTAGACATGATCATTCTGAAACTTCATCTGGATCCTTACCAATAGATACAGGGCACTTTTAAAATTCTTTTTTTCCCCTTTCTTTTCCTGTCTCTTTGCTTGTCTCTTCAAGAATTCAAGAACTTGTTACTAGTTTTTACCTTTTTTTTGGATACTCAAGTAACTTTTTTTGATAAGTGAACATAGAATTAATTACGAGAGGGTTTTTAATACTTTCAGGTAAAAAAAACCCCAGCAAACCTCTGACTCAACTCCAGGTTTTATAACATGTTTTATGAAATGTACACCAGTGTTATATAGCACACTGACGCTCCAGGGAAGAAGGAAGATTGTAGTATGTACTGATTACATTCCAGGAATTTAAAGAGGAATGTTTGCTTTATCAGTCAGAATTGTGTGTAAGACTTTTGTGTTCCTTACTGACACTGAGAGCTACAAAAAATACTCTCCTTTGCAGAATAGGCAGGGGTTGGTGGTCTAAATTGGAGCTTTAAGGTATTTTTAATTATAATTTTCATAGATTATTTTTTTTCCTTTCTCATTTTCTTTCCCATTTTTTCAGAAGAAGAACAAGGAACACATAATAGCATTATATGAATGAGATAAAACAACTGAGGTACTCTTGTGTCTAATTTCTCAGAGTCCTCAAGGCTGGGACTGACTGGGCTTTCAAACTGGCATCACCCTGTGGCCTTGAGAAAGTCACTGGAGTTCAAAAAACACAAGTTTCCCTTATATAAGAAAAGGTGTCAGGAGTGTTTTGGGATGATGTATGAGTATCTCAAACTCCCGTGTAGATGTTCACTTCTGGTTTTGCTTATGTCATCTTTGCCTGGGGAAATTATGTTACAAGAGTCTAAAAATAATGTGAATTGTCTGTAATGGTGGTAGGTGACTGGCAAAAGTAGGAGATAGGTAGCCAGAAAAAATATGTGTACAGGGGAAATAAGAGGCAGCAGAAGACAACAGACTAGCAAAGATATGATCCTTGCCTTTTGTGAACTGACAAATAAAAAGTATCACAGTGTAGGTGAGATCCCACAATTGCAGTTGTGATATGAAATGGTTTGAACCACTAAAATGCACACAGGGCTCTAAATGAAGATTTGCACTTAGATGGAGTTTGAGTGGATCCACAACCATGTCTACAGGAGGGTAGTCTGGTTTTTATTAGTGGGATAACACTATGTGAAGAGAGAAAATCTTACACCGATTCAAAAAAAGTGCTACTAGAACTGCTGATGAAAAGAAAATTTACAGTGAAACCCACAGTTCAGCAAGAGTTCAACTGAAGAATCCATCCTATCTCTGAATAAACGGTTCAACCTTGTGTTTTCTTTCTTGTTTCAGTTTTCAAGCACTGGATCTTACATTTCTATCTGATAATCAAAGAGCCCAGTATGTCCAGAAATCTTCAAGATGGTAGTGGTAGATCATGAATAAGTCACCTTTAGTATCTTTAACTTCACAAGTTGAGCTGCTTTAGTCAGTCTTGATGTAAGTCCCACTTTCCAGGCATGAGTAATTTTGTGTTGCTTGCTCTTTGAATTACTGAGAGAGCTTACTGAAGGAAAATGCAATTAGCAGGATTTAGTCTCATGCTTGTTTGTTTAGAGTCTTTGCCTGAATTATACACTATGTGCCATTAAAGATAGGGATGCATCTGCAAAACTGTCAGCATACTGTCAGGCCCTTCTTAAACTAAAAACCAGAACAATCCGTGTACCCCTCTTAGGCATTGAACAGTAACGTCCCCTGACATTACTGATGAGCATCGTTCAGCACAACATTTTGTGTAGGGTACACAATAACCCAGTGACTGCTGTCGCTCACACTGGCCAGCCACCCTCAGGCAGTGTTTATGTTAGCTTAGTTCCCAAACTCTGCAGTACACAGCAGTTACTACTAATGACTGCGGAACTTGGGCCCTTTTTGTTATTGTTTCAGTTTTTTTTTTTTTCCCTCGCTAATGGACCTTTATGCCAATAAAACAAAACCAACAGCTATGAGTCTGTTAGAGCTACTATTACATAAAAGGATGGGAGAAAGTGAGAGGTGACTCCCAAAGATTGTGATCACTGGGAAGACAGCATTTGCACAGAGAGGAAGAATCCAAAAGTAGGCTAGCAAGTGCTCAGGAAAAAAAAGTGGCAATGGAGAACTGCATGAGAAGGAAGAGAAGGGAGAGGAGCAAGTGGTAAAGAAATGTGTAATGAAGGGCAAGGAAAAGTAAGAAATAAGAAAGCCACAGCAACTGGATTAAGCAGGACAGTATGCTGATCATTCTCTAGATGACAAAAGATACTTGGATGCCTTCCTAATGGTGTCTCCATGTAAGCAACTTCTGTTGTTCCCACAAAGGTGTTAGCTTTTACAAAGGGGAAGAGTAGTGTGGTATATAAATGGCAGGAGAAGTGGTCCATGTGGATAAAAATGAGAAGGTAGATGTGGTCATTCCGATTAGTCCCATGCTAGAGTTGTTCAGCATACGGGTGTGAACTTTTTGCCTTTTTGACATTATCAACATATACTATAGAGTGCTCTGAAATACACATGTGCAGTAACACTCAATAGAAGGTGACAATCTCAAACTGCTCCCTAAACTACGTGTAATGAACTTTCCTATTAAAAAAGACTTAACAAAAGGAGCCAGCTGGCTTAAGGGAAGGTGGCAGATGAAAAGAACACAATTCAAAGAAGTGTTCACACATTAAGGAAGTAATTTTAACAGGCTTTCCCCAGACTGTAAGTGGGAATGGAGTTATACATTGCATGTAAATGTCAAGTGACAATAATATCTTCTGAGTTAAATCAACCTTGCAACCTCTTTCCTATTTTTCTTCAGATGAATAAAGTTTAACTTGTGATTTCCTTACTAATCATCTTAGTAAGCAGTGGGTGAGTAGACTCCTTACTGCATTGGTAGATTAATGTGACATTTTCACAAGACTTCATTTTTTGAAGTTTATTACTTGTGGGTGTGGATCTAATTCACAGCTGTTTCTGAGAGAATTAGGTATGCCATAACTCATTCAAATGATGTATTTTCTTGGTATTTTTAGATTTTATCCATGCTTTGTTAGAGGTATGTAGTCTGACGTGATGTATCAAGGTAATCAAGACTTTTCCACTGAATATACTTTTGTGTACAGACTTGGCCCAATCACTTATAGAAAAACAGATTTTAAACTGAACAAAATTCAAGAGCATATCAGTATAAAGGAGAGAAAATTCTCTTAACTAGTGCATGTTAGCCATACAAATCTCAAGCATAGTCCTATGGTTCTGAATTCAGTTTATTTTAGTAAGACAATGACTGATAGCTGTCATATTTTACCAGTTCTGTTAAGTAGGGAACAGAGGCAGTCTTTTACTTCTTATCTAGTTGCAGAACATTTCCACATTTAGTTTCAATTTATATTCCTGTTTTTTTTTGTTTTTCAAAACTACCCTTTGAGAAGCCATGAGGCCCCTCAAAGCTCCTTCTTTCCTACTATGGACAAAGATAACAGCATTATCTAAAAAACTATGCTGAGAGACCATCATCTGTGGTGTACTGTAAGCCATCAAACAAATTCCTGTTTCCTCTCAAAATTATAAATATTTGTGTGTGTATGAGAGACCCAGGCAATACAGACTTGCATGGCTTTTTTTTTTTTGTACAGAGATGTGCATTTTCCACATGACAACAAAGTAGCAGCTCCTTGTAATAGGACAGATTTTTGTATGAATTTTGTGGGAAATGAAATTTCAGCAATGGAAAGATTTAGCTCTGTCACTTACCAGCATTCAAGCAGCAGAATGAATGCCACATACCAGCAACTCATGCCAAAAAGGGGAGATCTACCAATTCACAGAAGAGGTTTTATGCAAAGGAAGCCTGCTAGAAGCACAAAGAAATGCTGGTTTTCATTACTCTTAAAGTTTGTGTGCAGTCTTTGCCTTTGCCTAGTCAGTGTAAGAGGATTATGTGGGTTGGTTTTTTTGTGTTGGGGTTTTGGGCGGTTTTTTGATCATTTCGAGGAATTATGGGCGCTGAAAGCCCTAGCTTTAGTACTGTGGCATGGTTGGCACTTCAAGTGCCGTATCAATGTGTGATTCATGCTGAATTGGATGTTTTGCATGGGGAACATCACCTGATCTTTGTTTGCACGAGACACTGGTTTTCTAGATTTCCTTTGTTTAACCTTGGTTGGGTTCTGTCTGTCAGTTCTCTTTAGCAGAAACTGGACAATATCCAAAGCACATGGAAGTTTCTCAAAAATTAGCTTGGACATGATACTCATATCAATTTCTAGTAACCTTCACATTTCTGAGAATCTTACAGACCAGTGTTTCTGATTTTAAAACTCCAAACTTTCTATTGTCAGCTGTATATTATGAATCTGATTTGTCTTTTGTTTATTCTTTTATGTATGTGGACCAGTGTCAGCTCTGTTTCAAGAGACTTCACTACTTTGTTCACAGTGGTGTAAAATGTGCAATTGTCCGCCAGCCAGATTTGTCTCAAAAGCTGCCTGTAAAACTGGATTGTTTTCCCACCCTGAGCTTGCTGCTCAGCTGCAACACAGCCAGTGCCCCAGCTGGTTAGCAAAAGAGCAGCCATGCTCTTTCTGGGGCTACTGCTAGCCTTCTCTAAATTCTGAAGTCAAGAATGCCAAGGGTTGTAGATGCAGAAATTTCAAAACTTAGATTGGGAGGCTGTGTGGGTTCAGAGAAAAAACAGTGTTTTTAAGCATCTAATCAAAATACTGGGCATTTAAAAACCAGATATATTTTGGCATTTTTCCTCCCCCATCTGTTTCATTTTGGGTTGGTAATGTTAACATTTGAGTGCTTGATGAGTGTTCGTTTGTGTCTTCATGAAGCTGTTGCAGTTGGTTGTGGAAACTTAGCTTGGATTCTGTGGGTTCTTTGTGTGTGTGAATGTAACTGTGACCACTGAACTGTGCTAAAATAAGACGGTGATGAATTATCTCGGAGTGAGGTGACTATCTTGGTCTTACCTTCCTGTTTGATATGTGTTCTGTTGTTTTCCCTTGTACCAGAGCTCATGCACACTGAACCCAGCTCACGGGGCTTTGAGTGCGCTGCAGAGAGCAGGTCCCTCAGCTTTGGTGGGCACTTTGGTGGTCCTCAGCTTTGCTGAGCACTCTGTGCACGGCAGCAGGACTGACCCACGTGCAGTGAGGGACTGAGGGCGAGACCTGTGCACGATCCAGCCCTCGGCCGCTTTGGGAGGTGACTGTCCCCTGCTCTGTCCCACATCACGGCCCGCACGCGGCCAGGACACTGCTGATGCATCATGCGGCTCCTGTTTCCTGTGGTGCCGTGAATTTAGTCCGTGCAATTAGATTTCAGCTCGGATGTAGCTGCACCAGATTCAGATATTAGAGTAGCTTGAGCCCAAAACCAAGACAGCTACATTTACTGAAACATTACAGTGATTAAATAAGCTGTGATGAGGGCTCGTTAGCTCTGAGCTAGGCTGCCTCCACATCAGGACAGAGAAGTAAGGTTTCTGAGAATTTTGAAGGTCTTGGGTGAAAAGGGCTTGTTTTCCTATCTTGCGGATATTTTTTTTTTTTTGAGAAGTCTTTCCAACCCATTTCCTGTTTCCCCTAAATGAAGGAAATTCTACGTAATTACTGCATTTAGTTTGATGAAGGTATTCTTTCAATGAGCTTGTCTGAGATGAGAAATATAATTGGTTCATTAACACAAGCAAAGTTTTTCCTGTGAAAAACCTAATGGTATTATTTACTGCTGGTTTGTAACAATCATGCCTTTTATTAGAGATAGACTTGGACTTCACACTAAAATACTTACTTTTCACCTGTGAGTACAATTTAAAATATGAGAAGAATTGGTTTTTGGCAAGAGAAAGCATTAATACAGTTGACTTGTAAATAAAACTGCATGGATTATCTCTGTAGAACTCATAATGTGCCAGTCGAGATCTTGAGTAATATAGAAGAAATTGTGATTTAAAAAGATCTAACAAGTCAGAAATGAACTAAATGAATTTTAAAAAATTATTTTGCTGACATTCATTTCCAGGGGAATCATAGATAAAGCATCCTGTGAGTCTTTTGTAGAACGGTAAAGACCCATTAAAAGTCTTGAAATAAAATTCTTCGTTTTAAATATCAGTTTTACGAAGTATTCTGAGAGATCAAAAAGTAGCAGTTACAAGACCTTAACAAATATTTCGCTGTTCCTTGTAGGGGAAAATATTTCAAGAAAATTTTTCCCTAATTCCAATGTTACCTTATCAAGTTCTGAGAGGACAAATTGGGTAGAAGGAGGACAGCACTAAACCCTTTATTTTTAGATATTCCCAGCCCTCCCATCTCTCATTCTGAGGAAGGCAAGGTCGGCAGCAGCTTGGGGCACTGAACCAGGCTCTGTTGTGTGGTGTAGACATGTCCATGCCTCCAGAGGCAAGAAACATTTTGTTAGTCATAGGAAAATCCTTTTCCATTAAAATTAGTAGTAAATAGTAAATGTTTTCAGCCTTAATTTCATCATATATTGAAATCCACTAGGAAGAGAGAGATATGTGTGTGTGTGTGTATATATGCAGGTATGTATTATATATTATGTATTTTATATATATATGCATTTTTTTTTTTTTAGGAAAACACAGGGAGGGTTTGCTATTTATTTTATGAGAGATTGGTCAGATTTTTCTAAGAAGATAATTTATGCCTTGTGCTTACTTTGAAAATACACAGATGTGGTTCTTCTACCTTTTTCTTGGCAAACAAGTTGATTTAGGAAGTTTTTTCCCCCATTTCCACCCTGCTACAGTTTGCTACCCCCTTAATTGTTCTGGTACAACCGTTTGAATACCTGCACTTCAGATTCCATTCCTGAAATAGCATAGTTTTGGGTTTGGGTTTGGAGGACAGATTGCTATTTTTAGCTTGAATTGTATCATTAATTCAGTGTATAGTATGAGCCTATGAAAGGCTGTGTTATCCTGGCTGGTGGGCAGCAGAGGAGGAGCATAAGAGGAACAGCAGGGAGGGTGCCTGGGGAAATGACCCATGAAACTCACTTTGTTGCCAAAGAAAATGTACATGAACCTCAGCCTTGGTGTTTTCTTGCTGCTTGTCTGTCACCATAACTTGTGTTTCTGTTCTTGGGCTTGTGGGTATAGAGTGGAGGAATGCTGATTTACTCATTTGCTGAAGAGAGAACTGTAATTCTGGATGGATATCACAGTAATGCCAGGAACCTGGTGTAGAATTATGATAGTGCAGAGCTTAAGTGCTGCTCAAAACTGTGCATCTTGTAAATGCTTTATCCTCCTTTCAGTGCTTCTGCTTACTAGTTATATTGTCTTTGTTAACTTTAAACTCGTCTTTCTGTAAATTTAAGTAGGTGTTTATTGGTAAAATAAAGATTAACCTCACCATGACCTTGGAATTTAGTAAGGAGAAAAGAGTTGCTGGTCAAGTGCTGGTCTCTGTTGTCTGAAGGGAGGGAAGTAGTCTGGGAATTGTACAGGCCTTAGTGTTTAGTCAAACAAAAGCCCATTTTTGCCTTAGTGTTTAGTCAAGCAAAAGTCCATTTTTGTTTGGGGAAATTGTGTGCATACTGCCTGTCTTCATGTCTTGGTGCTGCATCTGTCGTCAAGTATAGAGCTTACAATAGCAAAAAATATGTAGATATATATGAAAACTATTTTTCTGTTTCGTAGCAAAGTACGTTTACTTCTGTGAGAGATTGGTTTATGTCTTTGTATTATTTGTGTGCCTCAGCCTAAATTAAACATTTCTTTTTGTGTTGAATGGTATTTTACTTTGGATTTTATACAGCAGAGCAAGTCAGTACATGTTGGAGTGTTTTGCTAAACCAAATTCTTTGTGAGAAGCCTGCTTATTTCATTAGCTCAGTGTAGTGTCAGTGGGTGTTCAGAGATAATGCCGTTCTTTACATTGCAGTCTCTTTGGGTACTGTGGCCATACCAATACCTGCTCACATAGATCTTTGCAATTGCATCTAAACTGGGATCATTATAGCTTTTTGGGTTTCCCCTGGTAGTCTGGAGAAAAAACAGTATTGTAAGGAAGTTGCTTTCAAAAGCACTGCTGGCCTTGTTCTGCTGGTGATGAAGTTCAGGGCAGTTTCATGTTGAGCAAAAGTGTTGTGGTTATTATAGAATAATACAGTTATTTTCAAAAGTGGTTAGTAATGCTGGGTGCCTCAGTTTCTTTGTGCCCACTCTGAGTTGACTGTTCTCAGAATGCCTGCAACACCCACTCGCTGGAAATGTTGGCCCTTTGAGATGTTTCAAACTGGGCGCTCAGCAACTAAGATGTTTCAAGGTGTGTGTTCAGACCATGCATGGTCTGTTTCTATTGAAATTCTGACTCTCTACAATGTAATGTACTTGGGTTTCTTTTCCGTGGGATTGGCAGGAGCCTCCTGGGCCACTGACTCTCATCTGTTCCTATTTCAGACAGTCATAGCCTACAGGGAAATGGTTTGTAATACAAGAATTTTTTCATCAGGCTTCGTTTGTAATCTAATAGACACTCTTGGCTCAACTGACTGTAAAAAAAAAAAACTAAGCAGAGAGAAATGGATAATTGAAGATTTCTTTCCCATGACTTGCTGGATAAATCGAATGTTTAAATCCAGACTGAGAAGCACAGCCCATTCTTTTCCAAAATACAACCTCAGAAAACTTTACTCAGGTACAGGAAAATGCTTCACCTAAATTCAAGTACTGCAGTTTAATTTGCAGTTTCTTAACAGAAGCCCAATAGAAAATAAGATGAAACTTGAAAAATCATTCATAAGTGATAGTTCTGGTGCAGCCTCTGTTCTTCTGTGCTGGTCTTTCTTTTACAAGTACTCCTAGTCCTGCCTCATTCTCCTCTCAATTTTGCTCCTTCTGCTCAGATTTTTTCCTTGGTAGAGTACCGGAAACTCACATTCCACTTCCTTCTTTGCTCGAGAGAACTTGAACTTGAACTCACTTTTCACCATCTGTCAGAAAAATGGCTTAGAGATGAGGCTGTTGAATATTGAAGAAGGTCATGGACACCCAGAATGGCTGTAAGAGACCTCTGGAGGTCATCTTGCCCAACCCCTTGCTCAAGCCGGGCCACCCACCTAGCATAGGCTTCTCTTTCTGTCATTCATGTAATTTAATTTTGTGAGACACGTGTACCTTTCACTGGAGCGTGGTATCTAGGTGAAAGTATTGGTCTCTAAAATCATTCATGCACACTCGGTCTCCAACTCTGTGTGCTGAAAACTTTCTATGCAAAAAGAGTGGCTTTGTTAGGGGACAGTGAGAGAAATATGGCTTCGAACACTCTACGGCCCAGTTAAAGCATTTCCTGAGAAGGCGGAGGTTTCATTATGACTAACTTCAGTGGCAAGTAGCTTCTGATGGTTACATGGAGGGAAATTTTGCAATTACTGCCCCAAATTCCCCTTTACTCTACCAATTGCCATTCCCTGTATTGTTGCTGCCCCTCTTATCAGCAGTAATTTTTCTTCTATCACAAATTGCAGTGGTTAGTTCTCTATCCAGACAGCTCTATGGAGATTTTTTGGGCATTCTACTTGCAGCCGTTTCTCTATGTGAAGACACCTGCATTCAGGACATGAATTTGATTTTCTCCATTTTTTTGCTGTTCCTTTGTATGACTTCTCATTTATTTTAGTTTGGAATTTTTTGGATTAGCATTCTGCTCTTTCTGCAGCCTAATAGGTAAAATATGTTGCAGGTCAGGGAAATGAGATTTTAAAAGAGCTTTTCAGTGAGGGTTTTCTGAGGAGTAGTCCATGTATCCGCAGGAGAAAAAGTGACGATGTATCCTCAGTGCTGCAGAAGCAATCAGTCTCCTGTTTAAGTTCCTCTTGGTCTATATAGTCTGAAGTGCTCTGGCAAGCTTCTCTCCTGTCTAGACAGAGGAGGGAAATGAGACAGTGCTCTCCTACGTAGGTCTGTATCCTCTCACTGCTGAGCATCACTACTGTCTTCTCCAAGTGTGTTGTGAATCTGTTCTTAAAGAGTGTGGGTTGGTTGAGGGTTTTTTTTCGAGATCTACTGTCCAACTAGAATTATCAACAGTTTTGAGTAGACCAGAGCTGGGGATGCAGAGAGTAGTCGTTAACACTTGGATTTGTAAATGAAGAACTTACTAAAAATGACAGGAAAAATACTTAGCTTTATCCTGAACTGAGAACGTATTTTCTCCTCCATAAGTTGGAACTAAATGAAGGAGTTGGAGAGCTTGTGTTCCTCTGCTGTCATCAGTAACTTGAAACCTGCTGGCAAAGCGTGTATTTTATCTGCTGCTGGGGAACATGAAGACAACTGCCTACTTCCTAATGCCTCAAGTGATGGGTATTTGTGTTACGAGTGTTTTAAAAGTCTGAAATATACGGTCAAAATTTCTGGGCAATGGTGTACCGTTCCTCTTCTGCCTTGAATCAGGGGAAAACCAGCATGTAGCCTTGAATTTCAAAACAAACTAATATGTAGTGCCAGAGGTAGAACTGACATGTCCTGCTTTCTTTAAATAGAAATTTTGACTTTTGTTAGCCAAGACTATAAAGATATGAGATGTATGTATGTATTTGTCTTAATCCACATTGTCTGTGCTTAAGCGTTCATTTTAAGTATATTTGTATTTGTAAGTTTGGAGCCTTCCTGTAATTTCATGGTATTCCAGACTGTTTTGTGTTTAAGGTAGTCTATGGTGGAAGTGAATGCTTATTTAGATTGCTGTGTACTGGCTGCAGAACAGCTGTAATACCCTAAATAAGCAAATACTGATGTGTAACTTTTGCACAGAAAGAGGTAGTTGGGAAAAATCTTCAGAAATTTTGCTAACTTGTGGATGTATACAGGAAACTAAAGTGAGTATGAACTCAGATGTTAGGAAATGCAAGTTTGGGATAAATTTCTGATGAGTGTTACTATAGGATGTATTAAATCAGTGCTGACTTGACTCTATTCTGTTGTTGCAACTTCTGTTTTAACACCGTGGGTTCGTGATACATAACTTAGTTCTGACTGATTATGGTTTAAATCAGCATTAAGGCACCTAAGTGTGATTGTTCTCTTTAGAAGTGAGAAATTGAACCCTTGCTAGTCACTTTATGTAATTTTTATCTTCAATCGTTAGGGAGACTGTTCAGAATAATATCCCTGTTTCCATGATAATAAGAGATCATAAAGTCATGCAAGCTGGAATTCGTAATTGCGAACTGTGCATATTCAGCCAGCTAATTTTAACATGATGCACATGGGCCTTTGAAAATGAAATTATGGTCTTGAACTGGGCTTTCTGTGAGTAAAAAAATGTAATATTACAAAATGTATAATCTTTGAGTGGTGAGGGAAATGATTTGTGAAGAAACGCTTACTAAACTCAACGTATTTAGGCTAGATAACAAGGAGACTACGATATGCACTTCGATGGTCTTTTGTGGCAGTAGCTAAAAGCATATGCAGAGAGTTTGGAATGCATTCCTTAGATATGAATTAGAAATAAGATTAGGATAACTTTCGATTAGATAACAGAAAGGCACTCATCCAGCACTTGCAAACTGTTTGATTTTGGTGTTAAGCTAGGTTGTTGGCCTGCAGAGTGCCAGGTTTGAGTACTTTGGAGAGTTGTCTGGCTTTGTAGCCGGAGTCTGGCTGGGGAGTATTCCGCAGTCAGTGTGCTCACGGTCTGCTGGAAGGGAGTCAGTCGGTGCCTTGGATCTCTTTACCATGAATCTCCACTGTCATCCTCACATATGAAACAAAAGCATCAGCAGGGCTTTCAGACTGAATAACAGACAATGCCTTTTGAACGTTTCAAAAGCCTGATGTAATTATTACATTTTAATTACTTTTGATACTGTAGTGCTGTTAAACCAATTGGTCGGTGGGATTTGTGAGAATGAGTTGTGGGATGGTGTTGAGGAGAGAAAAGTCTTTTCTAATTTCTTGTTAGTTAGTAAGATCAACTGGTGTGTTCTCATTAGTCTGTGGTGGAGTCTGTTGTAAAGAAACCTTGAAGTTGCTGGGATCCCTGCCTTGGTGAGCTGTAAAACTTTACACTCCCATACAGTCACCCACAGTTATCATCTGCACCCAAGCTCTGCCCTGCATCTGCTCTACTAGGGAGGGGTGGAAATGCTCTTGGCTCTTCAGGGGATGGGAAAGCAGAGGAGCCTTGCACAGCAGGTTATTCTGTGTGTAATGTAGAACAATGAGAGTTTTTAAAAGGCAAATAGAATAGCTTGTAATATAAGTTTTCTTTTAAATCTTGTTTAAGAGATGGGGAGGTAAGTGGCTAAGAACAACATAGGAGATTTCCTCTTAGCTCTCAGCACCCTATGGATTGAACTTCAGACAGAAAATGGTCTTTAGTATCTGTCAATGAGCAGAAATAGGGTGTGGACAGCAACTGACCTGCACACAGTCTTTCAGATCTGTCTGTATGTCCATAGTGTCTCCAAGGGCAAGCTATGATTGTGTGTTCGTGACGTGTTCAGCAATTTCCCAGGATGTGTAATGTGTGTGAGAGAACAGCAACGGGGAAACAGCAGTGAACAGCACTGACACTTAAAGCAGGCTGGTGGATGGGTGGAGCGATCAGTAGAGGAAGGATGTAGTTGGAGATTGTGTCCCTCTTGCCTGAGCTGTGTTCCACCTCTTTGAGCTTCATTTTAATGCATTTCTCAAGTTGCGTGCAACATTATTACTCTTTACCTAAAGTTTTTTCTTTTTTTAGCTATTAGGAAAGACAGCATTTGTACAGCTCTCTTGGTATTTAACAATGCACTTCTATTCCCCTAAAAAAATTGAAAAATATTTAGGCCACTGTAGTTTCTTTATGTTGTGGATATGATTCATTTTGGCCATGGGAGGAGAATGACAATTACTTGCTACACAAACCTTTCCTGTGATTCATGGAGTGTTCTTTGTGTCAGCCTTGAAGGAGGCACTTCATATGCTTCCTAGCAGGAAGGAAAAATAGTATGATCATAATTACCAGATAGGACATGGAAACTGGGTAGGAGGGAAGGGAAAGGGGAGAGGGAAATGCTGATTATTCAGAAGAAAGTTGCAGGAACGCCAAGATTCTGTCTGCAGTATCCATTTATCTGCTTAATGAAAAATGGATAATACCAAGCCTATATATAATTAAGGGAAATGTCACAACTGTAATTGCCATGTTCACAAAATAGTATAGCTTATCATGTAACTTCTTTTGTGTAAATATATCTTAGCACTTTTCCTTTGTCTCCTTGATCCATCACCGTTTCGTATGGTGTGATGTTTCTGTCCGTGAGCAATGTTTTTCAGATTTTGCTCCCAAACTGATGGCCATGTACCATACTTTGTGTCAGCTTTCTGCAGAGACAGATTTTTGTGTTCTAACATAACAATATAGTTAGCAACTTAAGCAATGTACCAGTTTGCCAGATCAGAAGACATTTTCCTTTCTTCACAAAAAAAAAGTAATTTAAAAAGCTGTACTACAATTTTCTTCCTAAAAGTAGTAGCACAGATTGGCTACTTAAGTGCTTTTGAAGAATGCGCCATCAAATGACAACCCGCAATGCTGCATGGCAGATTTTGGGGCTCTTTCACAGAGTCTAGCTGCTTCCTGCTGCTTTCTCTATACCTGGAAACTGCAGGGTAGGAATAAACGGGAGTAGCAGAAGTGGAAACTTAGGTTTCCTAACTTCCTAATTTCCTGCATGGATTCAGGGCTTGTGGCTGGCTGTCCTCCCGCAGTTGGCAGTATTTGGTGTGGTACATGCAGCTGTGTCAGGAATATACAGCTGTGGCTGTTCAGCCCTGTAGCATCTACAGAGGGTCCTTATCTAAGCAGATGCACAGCTCTGTTAGAATGGGAAAGCAGAGGTGTAGTTAGAGATGAAAGGAGTGGAATTAGGAGGAATGCAGAAGAGAAAAAAAGTGGAAATGAATTACTAACCACATGACCTGTGTTAATTGATTTTCCCTGGCAATTAGAATTTTACTGCTTGAATCACCAGTGCTATCCATTCTTCCATTATTTCCTGTGTCATAAAATGCTGGCTCTGTTTTGATTTTCCTGTAGCTGTGTTTATTTGGGATAAGGGATCTAATCATAGCTGTGAACTATACTGTACTGAGAGGGCATTTAAGTTTCTTCTGACTATTTCTGAGGCAATGTGATGAGTCATGAAATACAACTTTTGCAGAAAATATCCTGATTGCCTAATTACTAGGTGTTGGTAGATGAAATTACACATACTCTCTCTCGTGCACATGAAACCAGGGAAGTGTCTTTCTGAGTAAGCTGTTTGTTCAAGTTACCCAAGAAATGTCAAAAATTATAGTTGCAAAATGGGGAAAAAAGTATATGTTTGAGTAGCTTGAAAACACCTGCTGAGACTTACAAATGCTTTAGATATTCATGAACATGAACACTTGTAAATAAAATATTTGTAAAGAAAAAATGCTGCCTGAAAATAATACAATTGATCACCCATGTCCCACATATTTTATTTTGCAGATGATGAAGAAGATATTAACAATATGGAAAAAGTCATGTTAGAATACGCTACAATGGACAGAGAACTTAATCATTATATAAAAGCATTTGAAGAAACCTTAAATCAGGTAAATTATGTCTTCTCATAGTGTTATGAAAAAATATCCTTATTTAAACAGTATCTTTTAGAAGACACAAATGTTACATTTAAACAATACATAATTGGAAAGACAGCTCTTTGGCAGGTATAAAATACTGAAGTTGCCAGTACAACTATTAATTTTTGATCCCAGCTTGCTACAGGGTGGCAGAATCTAATTTCTCCTCACCACACTTGCACCATTGGGAATATGGGATGAGTAGTGCTTTGGGAATGATTAGGGACACTGTAGTTAAGACACCCTACTCAGGTGATCCCACCTCATGTTGTGGAAGGTGGAAGTGCACATGGATGAGGCAGCTGATTTCAGGAACAAACTGATGGCTGTGGCTGTAGAGAACCGATATTTTAAAGCCTGCGTCCCACTGCCTTCCTGCACCTGACTTGGCTGGTGCTTGTAAAGGGTGAGGTCGCTGATTGCTCGCTCAGTGAACCAGGATCTCGCTGTGCCCCTGGACAAAGGAGGGACAAAGGAGGGACANTCCCGCGCTTGGCTCGGCGCGTTCCCGGCCCAGCAGGAGGGAGCGGCGGCCCGCGGCAGAGCCGAGCAGGGAAGGGGCAGGTCCAGGGCGGCCGAGCCTCAGTTTCAGGCCACATTGTGCCGAGAGAACTCAGCTTCCTGAGTGACCTGTTGTAGTGTGTGTGCAGAGACTTCTCGGTGTCGGTTTTGTATTGATTTCTCCAGAAAAGGCAAAAGCACACCCCCGATTTCCCTTCAAGGTGGGAAATCTGTTTTGCAAAATGTTAAGGTATTAGAGCTTTTCAATTAAACTTGCCTTGCTATTATCATGCTATTGCTTTTTGTTCTTTCAAAAGCAGTAAACGGAGAGCAAAGCAGTGCATTTCCCACTAGTTCTGCTGAGATGTCTTCATGGTTTTTCTGTTGTGGAAGGGTTTTCCTTTAATATTTTTGTAAATCATCTGATCAGATGCTTAACTGAAAAATCTTCATTCAAATAATTACATATACATGTTTAAAAGGAGTTCGAAACTGTGCCTACATCAGCAAGTGTTGGACAGAAGTAAATACAGGCACTGTTCCCCATGTAGTCTTTAAACATACATTTCACTTCAAATGTCACCATAATTGCAGACCTCCTAGTTTATATTGGATGGTTCGGGACCTTTTCCTTTTATTTGGACTATTTGTGATATTTAAAGCTTTCCTAGTACATCATAACATAGTCCTCACTGTTAGAGATTAATGATGTGTATCCAGACTTGAGTGAAACGTAGTTGGTTTATATTTTGATTATGAGCTATTAAATGATTGATGTTAGGAATTTCAAGTAATTTTCAATAATGAATATTTAACTTCTTTCATTATTTCCATCTATCAGAAAAACACTTTTTTTTTGAGTTTAGGAATATAAAGAGCAAGGCTGTGTCTTCACCAACAAAGCACTCAAATTCTGTTTACTTCAAATGCATCACTTACGGTATTTTAAGTTGAGCACAGGTGTAACTGCTTCACTGAAGTGAAGGTATTTTTGTCAGTTTCAGCAGGGCAGTGGTACATTTGTGATTTTTAGGGTTGAATTCAGCAGTATTTGTTCTGTGCGTGTCTGTGCTGGGGTTCAAAAAAATACACCGGGAGGGATTGGTTTTCCTTTCCCCCCCTTTTTTTCCTCNCTCAGGGCGCGGCGGCGGCGGCGCTGGCAGTGGCCGCCAGGGGGCGCCGCGACCGCGCGCTGCCCGGCCCGGGCT